>BSAI01000119.1:21742476-21765185 GCA_036245035.1 Adrianichthys oophorus | reverse complement strand
AATGTTTTTATTCGTTAGCTACACGAAGCTAGTAGCTAATGTTTTTAGTCGTTAGCTACACGGAGCGATGTCTGTGTTTATCTCATTTACTATGCACGTAAGAAATGGATGATGTTAAGACATCAGGTTGGTTTATTTTGAAAAGCTCTACAAAAACATCAGTTATCATGCCTCAATGTTTGGGTTAATGAAAACATTTAGAATCTCCTACAAGCTACCAAGAGTTTCTCTCCAGTGTGTCTAAACGGCTGCTTCCCGGTGTTTGACGGCTTTCTATCCCGCATTAACCTGAAGAATAAAATGATGGTACCTTTTCTTAGGCGTCGATGAAACTTAAGTTCAGGAGGCCCGAGCAGACTGCTTTCTCATCCGGCCCCGGCTCTCTGTCTGGCTGCCAGCTCCTCCCTGGTAGCTGCATGGCGAAGTCCCAGCTCTAAAGTGTACCCCCTTCGTCCAGCAGTAGCAGACTGGACGGGCTCCAGAAATCTTGCTGCCCCGAAAGGGATCCAGAGGGGTAAGAAAATGAATGAAGTTCAGGAGAATCCAGGGACTGATCCACTTTAAACACCAGGAAATGGGTTTGCTCCTTTTCCTTCTGCAGCCGTCTTTGTTCCTTCGCTTCTTTCCTCACCAGAACGTTCTTTGGTATATTCCAAAAGTTTAAACAAAATGGAATGATCCAAAATGTTGTGAGCCATGCTACACTGGATGAATGCCAGATACCCAGCCCCCACCTCTGCTTCCCTCAGTATGAAGCACGCGGCGGCAGGGGGAAGGGGGGGGGGGTCTTGCCACTATTACAACTAACACCTGTTAGACCCGGCTTTTATTGGAGACCGGCCATTATTGGAAGATATATGGTAACCTTTTTCTGAGAGAGTGGGAGAGCATGTAAACACATGGATGATGGGAAGGGGCGGGCTTACTACACACCATCAGAACAGCCCACAACTCCTGCCGCTCTGCAGAAACTCTGTTCTTGAAAACAAAAAAGGTTTTTTTTGGTAACTTTGCCTACAAACATTTTTTAAAAAACCCACAACAAACCACTGGGAATACTTCGAAAACAGACCAAAAGATGATGGGAGTGGGACTTTAATGGTTTTCACTTGCTTTTCTTCACCCTAAAACCAAAAGAAACTGTCATGATCCGTGGATGGTACTGCTTGCAAAGTTTAATACATCACTATACAATTATTCTGAAGCAACAAAACTCTTAAAAAAAAGTAAATTTAGAAGTACAGTACACTCAGGTTTGTTCATATGTGCCCCAAGCATTCACGTGGTTTGTTAGAACTCAGGTTTGTGTTAAATATATATACTGTACGTCTTCATATATGTCATTATGATGTCTGTACAGAGGGAACCAGGCTACAAATGTTAACTTTATTTTTTTTTTTTTAAATCTCATATCAATAACAGGCCACTGTGGAAATGTAGACATCATACAGTCAAGTCTTGTGTGGAGCCCATCCAAGAGGCTTAAAGCAACATGTTACATGCTTTGGCTGTAAAACAAACTGCTTGCAGTAATAATAATAATAATAATAATAATAATCAGAAGAATGGTTTCAATCTGCAGAATATACACAGAGACATTGTACATATGGGTTTGATTTCCGGTTATCGCTTCACATTTTGCTGTGTGGAGTAAAGCAGGAGGTGGAGAAGAGCAGAAGAGGAAGCGGCAGGCCTGCTTCTCACGTTTTCAGATCATGGAGAAAAAAAGGAGATGAAAAAGAAAAAACAAAAACAGGAGAAAGCAGAAGAATGTTGGAGCAACACCACCATCCTCTGGGAGCCATAATGGCCGCCACATTTTCCCAGAATCCCAGGAACAAACGTTTGGAATATGGAAGACAAGCGGAAACGCAGAAAAAGAAACCAAACATGCCCTTCTTCATCATTTATGAGTCTGTTTGAAACAGCAGCCTTTGGCTCATGTTTGTCTTCTCCTCAATCAGGGTCTTCATGGCACGGCGTCCTGTCGCACACAAACACTTCTCAGCATTAAAGTTCAAGTAAAACAGCAGGCGGCCGTTTACCTCAGCTCCACGCGGCACTGCAGCTCAGGTTCAAGCAAATATGTGAGGAGAACCGTTCAAAGAAATGTTAAAAAAAAAAAAAACGCGTGCAGATTCACCAGGAAGCACCGAACGAGAGTCCTGCAACGCAATCTGCAGCAAAGCAATGACTCCACTGCAGGGCGGCAAAGAAAAACCCTGATTTATTCAATTTTCATGCAGGAAAAACAGCTGAACTTGTGCCTTTGTGCTGTAATTGAGTAATTTCTTCCAGTTTTTCCAAGACTTTCCAATCAGAACAAAGCTTTGGTGTTGCACCGACGGCGGTTCATGAGATCCGGGTACACGGGGTCGCAGCGAAAGCAGAGGAGAATGATAAAAAGCACGACGCAAGCTCAAAGATCTGAGATTAAGAACAATTCAAGTAAGGCAACATGTTGACATGATGGAATGGATGCTGTGGTGGTGGTACAGTGATGAGGGCTCAGCTCCCCGTGATGCAAAGCTTCACCGTCAAACAGCTCAAAAGTCTCAGCTTTTACTGTGGAGGGTGATGAAGAGACACTGGCCGCTTCCTGCAGAGCCGCCTTCAAAGCCCCGCCCTCCTGAGGTGATCTGTAAACGTCAGTGCAAATGGAGGAAAACACAGCAAAGCGGAAGAAGTGGTGACGCCGCTGCAGTTGGCAGTTTTACTCACATTCAGCCTGATCGTATTAGAAACTCTCAGTGTTTTTGTGTTACAGGCAGAAAAATACCAGCGAATTCATGTCAAGAGTCCTCCTGGTCAGCATGTTGTTGGCGGGTGGTCCAGTCCTCCTGCTGGGGAGCAGAAGGAACGTCGGTGGTGCTACAGATCGCTGCTTAAAAGACGGCGGCGTGGAATCCCTGCTCACAGGGTGGAGGGTGGTGAAGCTTGGTTGAACATGGAGGGGTTGGAGGAGGCTCATGGCACAGGTTCTTCCACTCACTCCAGAGCAGCTCCTGAAGTCCATCTTAGTTCCGGCAGGTCCGAGTTAGAGGTCGAGCGACCCCGTTTATCAGTCAGTCATCACAGGGGTCACTGAAGGAGAAAAGAGGACGTTATCACCCAGCAGAGCGGCCGCCACGTCATCCAGAGGAACTATGGGAGGAAAAGGCATCAGGAGCAGTGAGGACTAAAGTAGAGATGTAAAAGGCGAGAATGCAGGCAGTGCAGTTCTGGGGAGCGACCCCCCGCCCCCAATGACTGATGGATCCTCCTCCACGCTTGAGGCAGATGAAAAGGCAGAAAGGAGGGAGCGAAGGAGTGCAGAAGCGTCAGGAGAAGGTGAGGAGGCACTTACTTGTCCTCTGCGTGCTCAGGGAAGCCGGCGGCGGCCAGCGCAGCTCGGTACTGCAGCAGCACCCCCCGGACGCTCTTCACAAACCCTTTAGAGAGCGGGAAAAGCGGGAAGCCGATGTCGGGGTAACCGCTGCCCTCGGGGAGGAAACTCCGGTAACTCTTCCTCCGTTTCTTTGGTCGCACCGCCGGCTGGCTTCCTGCAGACGCCACTACCCCTGCGGGGGCCAAACCCGCCTCCGAGGCACCGCTCCGGACCGCCGCCTTGCTGTCCGCACACAGGCAGCTGCTCCCCTGGGTGCTTTCATAGTCTGAGGTGTGGCTGAGCTCCTGCTGAGCCGCGGGCAAGGAACTCTGCCACGAGTCTTCCAGCTCCTCCTCTATAATACTGCTCACGCCGGCGCCGGACAGCGCTTCCTCCCCAAGCTTGCTGGGGCTGCTGTGGGCCAGCGCCACGGGCCCAGACCCCACCAGCAGCTGCTCCTCCAGGGGCTCCACAGACGAAGCTCTGTCCCTCAAGTGATGACCCCTGCAGGACGAGTGGCTCCTCTCCGCAGCCTCATTCAGCTCAAGCCACGCCTCCAGGCGGTGCACCAGCCGCCAGCCGCTGGAGACAAAGTGGTCCCGGATCTCCTGCTTGAAGACCTCCACCGGGTTTTGGAGGAGCTGCGTCATGGACTGTACCATCTTGATCAGAGCCATCTCATTGTAGCAGCGGCTGTTCTCATAGCCTTCCTGCAGACCCCGGTCACTGTCGAAGCCGGCCTCGTTGTAGTACGGCTCGTTGACCAGGATGAGGCCTACACTCGCACACAAACACACACACATGCATGAGACGCAGCAGAACCGCTCCAAAAGCAGCGTCTGACGTGGACGAGTTCCATGAATAAACCTCGCCTGTGAGCAGCTAACCTTGAATGGAGATGAGGACCTGCAGCAGGCTGGACTTGCTGGTCCATCTCTCCGTGCCCTGAAACACAGCAGTCACAAATCCGTCAGGTTGGGTTCAGAGGAGGAGCTACCACGACCCGCTAGGACTCACCTTCCCGATCCAGGTGCCCAGCAGGCTGACGCAGACCTTGCCGTTGTCGTAGAGGTTGGGGTTGAGACGCCCGCTGCACTGGGACAGGTACCGGAAGAGGGGCGGCACAGCTGGGTAGATGTTCGGCAGCTGGATGTCGAACAGGAAGAGGCCGTCCTCGTACGGCGTTCTGGTCGGTCCCTTGATCAGAGCTGAAAACAGGTCCTGCACCGTGAACAGAAGAGAACCAAATGGGTTTTCATGGGAAGATCTTTGATTCATGTGTGGCCCTGCAGACTTTGGTAGTGACTCTAAATAATCAAAATAATGAAGTCTGATGCAAAGTTTTGTCCATGAAGGGATTCAAGAAAACAATTCTAAAGTAATTTTTTTTAGAAAGTTAAACATATATTTGCTCATTTTGGGCCATTAAATGTCTCAAATATTTGATTCAGAACATACTGTTGTGTTGTGATGCCCGATACTTTCAGACGAAACAAACATTTTTAGTCACCCTGGAAGTGAAGTTGCTTGTTTTGGTGACCAGGTCACTCAAGAGAGTTGGAAGAAGATCAATGAGTGCTAAAATTTGCAATAGCAACAGTAAGGAAACCCACCATGCGGTCCTCAAAGGTTTTGACCATGATGCCATCAGGCAGCGACGTTGCCAGCAGAGCCATCTCCTTCCTTACAGTGCTGAAAAACTTCTTTGCCTCCGCCGGCTGGAACTCCATTTTCTTGAAGGAGTGCGTTTCTGTTAGAGATGAAAACTGACCATCAGAAAGATCCGGGTTTTTGGGCAAGTTTGACTTCAAAATAAAACCTCAGGATGGTTAGAAAAACAGGGTCAGACTTTAGTTTGTGTGTCACAGCAGAGAAGGTGTGAGCTTCACTGAGATCAGATCAGAATGACTCTGTTTTTAGACAAAACCTTTAAATGTGTCATCTTCTATTTGATGCCCTTCCATGAACAGGAGCGAGAACTTAATAGAAGCAGTTTACAGGTAGAACCACACAAAACCCAACTTTATGAACGGTCTGACCCTTCAGAGAGAAGCTAAACCTTTGCAGCACCGCCCGATACAGACCAACCTCAGTTGTTTTTCAGAGTTTTACTTTGCATCTTGCTTACAGAATTAATACAAAAAAGTTTGAATTTTAATTGTTGCATCCTGCTTTAAAAAGCTTCCAAACAGCTGCAGAAACATTTAAGTTAGCAACAGAGAAGTACGCTGGTTGATGACGCGACAAATTCTGAAGGAATTCTGGTTTATATTTATAAAAATGATGAGTGATTGGTGCAGATTTTTTCCTGCCCATTCAATCTCTATTATTATGGATTTATTAAAACATTGTGACATGATGCAGAGCTTGGTTTAAGCTCCAGTTGGACTTCAGAATCTCAAACACGTCTACAGTACGAAGGATTGAACACAACTGTAAATGTGACAGAGAAAAGAGCAGGCGTGGTTTCCTTTTGTTTCTGCAGTCGTGTTGCTGTAGTGTGATGATGAAGTCTGACATTGCAGACATGACCTAAAATAACTGATGGGGATTGTATCCCACAGTTGCACGCTGTAAATGTTCAAACTGACATGGTGAAATGCGAGTTTGGTTTGGGTTGCAATGCGGCTGACCAGAACTGGTCAACCCCCGTGCGGCTGCATATGACTAAGGCTTAAGGGTGATGTAATGCAACAGACTTTTAGAATTAAATCTATAAATATGTTGGGATAAAGATCTGAATCTATTGTAGTTTTCTGTAACATCAGATTCAGCAAAGATACAGGAACAAATGTTTGTTTTATTTACATTAGTGATCAATACTTTTACTGTATTTGGACCTCAGTTTTGTCTGGTTTTTTTCACCTGGACTGTGAGTCTGCGTTCAACCCAGTGGTGATGATCATGACGTTTTGCTTAATCATATATCTCTTTGAACTGTAGCTTATAAAACATAACTACTGTCTAGTTTTGGTAAAAACTGTCAGCTGCTCACCTGGAGCCCACTCCAGCACTGAGAACACCTCCCCCTTGGCACTGGTGAAGGTGACGCCCGGCTTCCCTCCGCTCTGCTGGCACAGCACCGGCGTGTCGCTGAGGAACTCGCTGGGCCAGTCCTGTCCTCCGCCTGGCGTCTGTGGCTCCTGCTGCGGCTTTTCCTCGCCGCCTCTTTCTGCCTGAAAACCAACACCAGTGAGTGGACTGAAGCTGACTGAAGACGCCGAGCTGAAGGGGCGACACTTGCCTCTGCCCCTCCAACGGCCTCCACCACAGCTTCCATCTTCTCCTCCTCCACGATGGCCACGTTGTCCAACGTCTTCTTCAGGTTCTCCTGCAGCTTCTTGATGTCATCCAGAAAGCGCTTCTCCTTTGTGGGCTTCTCTGGGGCTGCTGGCGTCACAGAACTCGGTACGTGAGCCATGGTGGCAGGTTCAGCAGAGGTCGGGGAGGTTGGCGAGCCGCCGGTCCACAGCTGCTCCACTGTCATGTTCTTCAAGCTTTCCAGGATCTTTAGAGCCTCTTTTAACTCTCTGAAGCCTCGAGAGGAGCCATCTTTGCCGGGCTTCTCTGCTCCGTTGACGGCTCCTCCTGGAGTGGTTCCTAAACGTTCGTAAGAAATGACTAAATCCCATCCAGCAGAAGTCTAATTTCTCCAGCACAATGTCTCACCTCCTCCAGAAGCTGGACTGGCTCCAGATCCATCCTCATCTCCAGGAACTCCTTTACTGGGGCTGGTGATGATGAAGGTCGTGGATCCTGTAGGAGTAGGGGTGGGGGTCGCAGTGTCGGCTGTGTCTGCATTGCTGATGTGCCCGTCGTCCTCTGTGGTCAGACCGTTGTCCGTTTCCCAGCTGTCGCTCTCGTCCTCCCACTCCTCCGTAGAGAGAACGCTGCTGGTCTCCTCCACGGAGTCGTAGTCCGTCTCCTCGATCTCAGACTCCACATTGTACAGATGCTGTGCAAAAAGCTCAGATCATCAGATGAGCTCCTGCTTCCAACGCCTGACGCTCCATCAACACTTACCTGTGGCAGCACTATGGTCTTTGAGTTGTCTGCCCACACAACCTCCACTTTGCTGCTCACATCCACCCTGGACACTTGTCCAACTGACGTCTGGAAGAGGGAGGAGACGCAATAACTGGCAGTAACGTATAATTCAAAGGTAAACTCATTTCATCCCTTTCAAAATGACGACACCATCTCCAAAACCAAGCTACAGAAAACCCAAACTTAGGAAACTACATTTATGCAGATGACATTCAGATTTATGTGACTCAGGTCAGAGAAGTTAGTCACTTTGAACACACCATTCGGCCTCTTACTGCACTTTGCTGTCTGGAGAACATCACGCTGTTACACCTGCTGCTTGTTTGGGGCAAAATTTCTCTCAAACAACTACAAAGCAAAAAGTAGAGCTGTTTCAAGTATCCGAATACTCAGATATTTGCGGTCTGTTCCAGAAAAACGAGCACAAATATTTGTCACCCAAGATCGCCGATTTGCAATCTTTATAAATAAGTATAGTAAAAATAAGCTCCATGTAATGTAATTATCTCTCTAAAATGCAGAATAATTTTGGATTTTATTTAGAGAAGATGAATAAACCTAATCCACTACTGTCACAGGAAGTAAATAACATTTCCAAAGTAAAGTATCATTGCAGTGAAGTATCTTTTATAAGGATTCATTGGGTGTGGGATCTTAGGATATTTGTGTTAACGGACAGGTGGGTTGGGTTTTTATTTGAAATTCTGTGTTTTTGTTTTCAAATGTAAAGTGCTTCAAGCTGCGCAAAGTATGAGAAGCACTTTTCATAAATAAAGTTTGATTTGATAGTAAGGTTGTTATTTTCACAGTAAAGCTATCAAAAACATGAGATTGAAGTTCAGTTTACAAAGATTTGTTCTGAAAAAACTGTTTTTAAATAGTCAACAATTTGAATAAAAGATCAAATGAAAATCAAATATATAAAAAAAATTATGAAACATTAAAAGAATATTATGAAAATCTGGTGATCAATGATGTAACGTCATGTGACTGACTGCTGGCATGGTGGAGAATCTGTACGAGAACGCGTCTAAAAGTTTTTAAGAGTTTTTTTTGGCTTTTTTCACTGAAGATGAAAGAGTCATTGTGTAAAACATTTTTTCTGTTAGAAATATTGATTTTAGTTCAGATGAAAGGACTGTGAGTGTTTTCTAGTTGTGCCATTTCTATTGAGGTGCTGCTGTGTCTTCATTTACTGTCTGACATTGTTTCAAGTGATAAATATAATTTCTTTCTTTGTAATTCTTTGTGTTTTTCTCTGTTATGTTTTGTTGATTTTGATCTCCTGTTCTAAATAAATGACAGTGATTAAATACATGTCGTTTCAAATTTTATACATCCAGTAAAAAGACAAACATCTAGAAACTATTCAAACGTAACAATCGCGGTTTGATATGTGAGTGGAGAGCTAACAATAACCACCATTTTGAGCTGCAGCTAGTGATGGGTCTGATGAAGCTTCATGAAGCATTGACGCCTTTCATTCAATTGATTCACTCCAGCACAAAGCTTCTTGAAGCTTCATTAGCTTTAGTAGGACATCTACTGAAGCCTGAGAGATTCTTATCTATGTTATAACTCGATACAAAATCTGAACTACTTCCTGAATCAGTCACATGGTACAGCAAGCCTTTTGGACGTCCTCATTTTTAGCTCCTCCCCAAAAGCAATTTAGCTTTGAATTTTTATTTTCTTACCTCATTTTCACAATCGTTCTGTCTGTTCTCTGAGTTCCATATCCGGATCACGATGTCCGTTGTGCGAAAGTGGAAATCCGGATGATCTGCAATGTCGTACACGCTGACGTCCTCCTCCACACCCAACACCTGCAGTTAAAGAAAACATGAGCATTCCTGCGCCGAAACCTCGTCCTTTTCAGTTGTCGCGCACGGACGCATTCGTCCTCCACTCTGACCTCCACATCATCACCGGTGGAGCTGAGTTTTATCCACTTCACCACACACGTTCTGCCCCGGTGATCACCTGACTGGATTACGCCATACACCCCGGGGTCCTGCAGGGCCTGAGCTGGAGAGAGCAAACAGGCACGGATGTTGAAAATTTTGATGATCATAAACTAACAGGGAATTAAGATTAAAAACACAAACGAAGGATTTTTTTTATCACTTTCATGAACAAATTTGGTAAAATCTGTTAGTAGGTTAGTAAATAGAAAGACATGAAAATAAGAGGAAAAGGATAAAAATAGATGCAATACGTCGGAAGATCCTTTTTAACAGGATTCTGTTCGCTGGGGCAACTGGACTTTAGAGTGCTACTGGACAAGCTCCTTGGATGAAACATCTTCTTGATCTCTGAAGCCCAGTTTCCCTGAAGAACAGAATCCTGTGAGCACTGAGCAGTCATATCTGAGATGTTCTCACGCCGTTTGTCCACCACGAAGTCTCCGGGGCAGAACTCGTGGCTGTCCAGATGCTGGATGGGAATGAGGTCGTTGGATCTGATCCCCTTCTCCACCCGCCCGTCCTTCCACATCACATCAGCCGTGGTCTTTGTGGACACGACCTCCACGGCCACCCTGTGGAAGGAGATTTAACGAAATAATCCCAAAGACACAAAAGGAAAATAATTTACCAGACAGTTACATCAGCAAAACTTTGGTAAACATGCAGAAGATTTGAACTAAATTGATAATAAATAAAATCAAAGAAAGAATGATGCTTGTTTTTGAACATAACCATTTAAATGCATAAACATGCAGACAGAATAGGTAATGTGCATTTCTCAACCTACCGATCTCCTGGCTTAAACTCCCGAGAGAACTTGGTCCTCTTCTTCTTGTGTTTCCTCTTCAGGTTGCGGATAGAGAGTGGGATGCTCTTTTTGCGGTTTGTACCCAGACCGCCGCTTTGCGAGGAGGCAGTGGAACTTGCTGATGATGTCAGCGAGCTGCAGGAAAACACAAAAAATACCTTTCATAGAGTTTTAAAGGAGCAGCTTCAGGAGAGAGAACAAAAGTTCAGTTCAAAACACATTCATGATTCTAGTGAAAACCAACATCAGATTTATTTTCTGTCAGTCCTATTGTGTCTCACAAACTTTATTTACAAAAGGCTCAATTTCATGAACAACGTTTGCTCGAATTAATCAACCAAAAAAGAAAATTTAGGGATATTCATTTGAATCTTTAATGCAACTTAATCTATTTTTTTAATCTTTTATGAGCCTCAACTTCTGCAACGTCAACCCCCGCCTCTCCACCAATCGAGAGATGGGGAATACTGGCTGAAATAATTTCTGATCCAAACTATTTAAACCTGATCCAGTTTGTTCAATGAGAACTGATCAATACAAGTGAACTGTGGAGTCTTTTATTTTGGTGCAGTTAGAATAAAGCGGAGGATAAACTGGCTCTGGAATAGTTTTTATCCAACTGCAATACATATTTCTAACGCTGATTAAAAAAAAGTTCAATTCAGAACTGCAGCTGCTGAAATTGAACAAAGTTGGATGTTGCTGCATTTTTTTTATTTTTAAAGTATATTTATTTTTATTACTCTTGTTTTAACCATTTATGTACTTTTTAAAGTGAACTTCTTGATTTTAATGACTGAAAAACCTTTTAGCAGTTTTAAATTGACTGTAATTTCTTGTTTTTAAATAAACAAATGATGAAATTTGTATTTATTAGTTGCAAATTATTTACTTTTGTTTTTTTTTTTTTAATGAATAATGCCCTGACTTTAAGAGCACTTCAACATTTTGTGATACACAAGACGAAGAACGGATCCATCCATTCTCGTTTCCTTTAATGGATTAATCCATCCATCCATCCTTTCCTTGACAGATCTGTCCGTCATAAATCCTGATCTAAACACGGATTAACCCACGCGCACATCAAACGGGGCGTGGTCAGACCTGGTGTCATCCGTGTCCTCTGCAGCCTCGTCATCGGCGTCCTGTTCCGCATGTTCACTCGCTGCGTCGTTGGTGTTTTGCGAGTCCAGCTGGTTCTGAAGCGGCGCTATGGGCCCGTTGTTGTTTGAGTGCTGCGTTTCTGATGCCTCGGATTTGTGCTCGCCTGGTGGAGAAAAAAAAAATATTTTTTGTTTTTTTTTTTAATTCTTAAAAGTTCAAACAGACCAAACGTCAGATTAAGAAAACAATCCTTCAGAACAATAATGCTTCCAGACCACAGCAGAAACCTGACAGGAACCGTCTGGTAGAAGTGACCATATGTGCATATGCAGTAAAACACAGCTTTTAGGCAGAAGTTCCTGACAATGCTACTAGAACCAAGAGAACCAGAAGAACCCGCCACATCAATCCTATTTAAGTTCTTACACTGACTATCAGCTCAATGCCTTTAAAAAGTTCTGCTGTAAGTTTGAAACTTCTTGGTGTGGAACCAAATAAGTATCAGGTCAATTTGTGGTTCAAAAGCTCAGCGAGGCTTCTGCAGAAAGCAATCAGCTGGCAGAACCGAGTCGGAACCAAATATTTTAAGTCCTGTGGTGCACAAAGATGGAAGCCGTTTTTAGATCCAATATGCTGCAGCTTCATCAAGTCCTGACCTAGAATGTTGCTCTTTTCTGGTGCATCTGCCTGACACACTGCACCTTCAGCTTCGATGCTTTCATTTCTCCTCCAACTTCTGTTTTATTTGAAGGCTTTTTTAAATGCTGCCAAAGCTTCTTGCATTTCTGCGAAGCTCGTTGAGTTGCTGCTGTCTTAGGAAGGTTGATATCTCAAAAACGACAGCATTTAGAATTGGTTTATTTTTCCCAAAACCTGAAATAACTTTTCTGCATGACCTAGAAAACACAGTAAGTGACGACATGTCAGCGTTTGTTCTCTGCAGAAAACCACACCTTGTGACTCTGCGTTTTCAGTCTTCTTTCCAGATTCCTTCTTGAAGATCCGTTTCAGCTGAAAGAGAAACAGAAACAGAATTCAGAAACATTTACCCACATCAGAAAAGTGTCCATTCTGCACAGCATGAGCCACATGTACTTTTAAACAAAACAACCAGACTGTGATGGTCTCCGGGATCAAACCGCTCCAAAAATGCCACTGCACCACAGCTCACAAGCAGTTGAACAAATTAAATCTACTTTAAAATATGTATCATTTCAAAAGCATCCAAGTTTTAAGCTTTCTGAGCATGAACTGACATTACAAATCCGTAGTGGTGTTTCTATGGCAACCCTGCATCGTGCCTTATGCAATGCGGCAGATCCCTTTGGGCACAATCAGGAAATTTGGGGGGAAATGTTAAAAATCTGTTTGACACATTATGAACTAAAAAAGAAGCACAAAATTATAGAAAAAAAAAAAAACGTGACCCCATTTCCTCTGAAGACCACTAACAGAAATTGCACACCTTCAGGTGTGTATATATAACAGGTAAAAGTATATATAAAAAAATGTCAACATTAAAATGGTTCTTTTACAGATTTTTGGAAGTAAATAAAAACTTTTTTGTTGTTGTTTAACTTGGAACAGCTATAAGTTGTGGGATGCACAGAACATTAAAGATGACTAATAAAAGAGCAACTACTTTGAAACAGCCGCAATCAAATCCACAACTCTAGGATGCAGGAGCGTGATGATAAGAGGAGCAAGAAGCCCTGGCGGCCAACGTCAGGACTACAAAGCCAGACGGAAAAAATGAGAAAACTTTTGACTTCAGACAAGATTGGATTCTAAAGAAGAAGAAGAAGAAAACATCTTTATAAAAATAAAGTGCTGAATATGAATTGATGTAAGAAATTGCATTCAAACATCCATCTGATGGACATTAGGTTTACAGACGACAGCTTGTGGCTCATTCAACTATGTTTTTGGCCTTTTCATGTTAATTGAAGGTTTGGTGCGTTTTCAATAATAACATGAAGCCGTTTCTGCAGCTTGCGTGTTCTGTGGAAACACTGGAACTTTGCATCCATGCAGACCTTTCGGGCAACAGGGTCCTCGGGCAGAACGGAAGCTCCCTCGGGTCCTTCGCAGGTGATGCGCGTAGCATCTCCCTTCGCGGGGAAGACGTAGAGCGCCCTCTCCCCCAGCTGCCTTTGGGTGTGGTCATAGTAGCCCAGTCGCCTCACCCTACATGCAGCCAGAAAAAGACATTTTCTTAAAGGAGACCTATATTTTTGCAGATTAAGAGTTCATCTGGAGTGTCAGGGCTGTATGGGGATTCTAGAGTCTACTGAATGGACCACAGAGATCAGCCATCAGGCTTTAAGATGAAGGAGCTGAGAAAAAGGAGGTGTTGGAAGAACTTCACTGACCTCCACAGATGCTCTTGTGGGATGGTGGAGGGTGGAGGATACACACTGTCGGAGCCTTTAGGGGAGTAGCTCTTTGTGATCCAAGTCACTTTCAACTCCACCACCTTCACCTGAAAAAGCAACAGTTTCATGAGTAACTTCACCCTAAAAAAAAAAAAAAAAAAAACCCCAAAAGGTTTAAAGTGAAACGTTAAAACAAAGATTGTTATTTTCTGATCAAATGATCCTCGGGGGGGGGGGTCCCTCAGCAGCACCTCACCTCTTCTACAACAACCCTGAACTTGCACTTCCTGCTGAGGACAGGTTTGACTCCTGACAGCCACTGGACGTTAGAAAAGACTTTGGCGGGGCCAATCAGAACCTGACCCGGGTAAAAGCCATACGCCTCGTCGAAGAACAGACCCTGAAAACCGGGAAAAAAAACATGAGACAAAACACAAAATTTAAAAACACTCTGCAGCTTCAGGTTCACATAAAGGATGAGAACCTAGAACCGTGGACCAACACTCCCAAACGGATTCCAGTGTTATGTGGATCACATCATCTGACATTCTGCTTATGTTGTTTGTTGCTTTGTCTTTCATTTTCTCTCTCTGCCAGAAAAATAACATGGTTAAATACAAAGATTTAGTGCTTCATGACTTCCAGCCAGATAACTGGTAGAAGTTGGATGGATAAACTGATGGATGGGAAGGTGGAACTGAAGAATAGATGAATGGATAAATGGATGCACGGACAGACAGATGGATGGACAGATTGATGGGTGAGAGGACAGATTTTTTTTTAAATCATGTTTTAAAAGAACAGTATGATCAGTTTCACACAACAGGTCAGACATTGACATCAATGGCAAAGGGAACAATCCAATTATGTTTGAAAGGGAGCAGGCAGATTCCTGTTCCTCTTCATTTATGAGAATTACTCTTACTATGAATTATTTCTGTACTTTATTTGGTAATGAACTATTATATCTTATGGAGTTTTTTTTTATGGCGAGCTCGCCACGAGCACGCCATTCAAAATCTACAACTTCTAATTCCCACATTTTTCCACAGTGCCATGCCAATGATACTCGAGAAGTTTCAATAAAAATCGCTAGGACGACTTTTCGTTTGTAGCTTGCCCTAAAGGTGCTTTTTTAAAAAAAATTCAAGATAGTGGCCTCTTCCAAAGGTCAAAGGTCAATGAAACTTCTGTGGTGGTTGTAGACTCCGGCTGTCGGCATGTTTGTGAAGGTTTGTGAAAACTGAAAGAACCAAAGTGTTGTTTTCCCATATCGTGGAAAAGCGTGAAAATCGCCAGATCTCACACTTTGTTACAAAATAGCCACCAAGCCGTGGGGGCATCCCGTAATAATTTCAAAAGTTCTCCTGGATATTCTCAACACGGGTGTTTTGGTTTTGTTTGTGTACTTTTGATTCTTTTTTTTTGGGCTCCATAAACGATTTTCGACCCTTTTTTTTTTTTTTTTTGGTTAGTTTCAATCATGTCATTATCATTTGGGGTGGGGTGTCACCGTTCACGCTGCTGAAAATTCCTTTTTTAATTGTCCCTAGGTGTGTGCCAATTTTGGTGACTTTTCGTGAATGTGGCGAGGGTCAAATTTTGACTCAAAGGTGCAGAAATTCTCCCAACTGTGAAAACAAAATAATATGGGCTATAGGTTTTGAAATAGAATTTATATCCTTTCTTTTTTTTAATATCGATATCATGGAAATCAGTTACATTTGGTAACAATATGAAAAGCTTCTTGTTCTGTAGTTGCAGTGAGGAGTATTGAGTTTTTTTTATTATTAAATTGATAAATTTCCTCATCTGGTTTTTCTGCTGCTAGATCTGGGCCAACATTCACAACAAATAAAGATAGATGGGAAGTTGGTTGGATGAATCCATGCACTGATGGATAAAAGAATGGTTGGATAGGTAGAGAGAGAGATGAGTGAATGAATAGATAGGAAGTTTGTTGGATGAATGGATGGATAAATAAACATACGGATGGATACACAGATGGATTTCCACCTTCCTGTCATTTGAATGCTTCACCTGCAGGTGAGTTTCTTAACAGACATTTCCGAACTTTGTTGTTCGAGAGTCTTCAGCTGGAGGGGAAAAACTGTGTTTTACTCAACAACAACAAGCAGTCGACATCAAACTAAAGCTGGAAATCAGAGAAATGCACACAGGAGCACAATGACACTCTGCTCTGCAGCAGCTCTCAAGATGCTGGAAAAAACTCCAAATCTGATTTTACTTTACATTCAGGTCTGATTTGGCCAAATGTCAAATTAAAATCATAAAAATGTATTTTATTTGGAAACTGAATGGGCAGAATAAAGCCTAATAAGTCCTGTCTGCAGATCCATGTCAGCTTTGTTTCTGTCTCCTGTACAGCAGCTGCTATGGAAATAAAAAAAAAAGCAAATCATAAAAATGCATTTGAGGTGACAGGAAAGAGCGAGAGGACATACCGAATCACTGACATGTGGACACACGTCATAAAGCTTGGCGCCGTCCTCCACACTCATGGAGCACCTGGAGGGACGCAGAGAGGCGAAGGATTTGGCTTAAGCGTGCGATCTCACGCAGTCTGACAGGCATCATCTCACACACTTCCTACCTGGCTCCGTTGGAAAGTTTGAGGATGATGTGATTGGTCAGGTCGTAGACTTTCCCCAACCAGAAATCAAAGGCAATGTAGTCGCCGTACATGAAGGACTAAAAAACCAAAATAAAATCCATAAACTTTAGAAACACATGCACACATATGTTCTGTTTGTACTGTGTAGTATAGTAAAAAGAAAATGAAGCCAAAAAACAAAACAAAAACACTGTAATCCCATCCCATTAATATTCGTCTGAGACCACATTATCCTGGTTTTGGGATTTAAAGAGGGTTTGGTGGGATCTTTAGTGTCAAATCTGCTCTCAGAGAAATAATTTCATCTCTGAAGTTCAGATTCAGAGATGGAGAAACGTCTTCTGACTTACCCAGATGTGCTGGAGGTCTTTGCTGTTGACCGGATACAGGATGCAGCTCGTCCCCACCAGTTTGACCGCACACTCGATGTCGATGTTGGTCACGATGCCACACTGGTTGTCCTGTGGTACAACACAGACGCATAGCGTCAACACTCCAAATTTATGACCAAAGGGGAAAATTCCCATCCCAAAACAAAACAGAAGAGGCTTTCCTTCACAGAATGATATAAAAATTAAACCCAAAATGCTCATGACTTCCTAATTGGTCCACTGATTAGGCACCACCCACTTATTCTCCTGGCAAAAATGTTGAACCGGCATTTTTAAAAACTAAAATAACTAATAAAATTTAAAAAATGTAATAATAATAAACTACAATACAACACAAAGTTTAAAGATGCCACATGTTTGTGAATTTCTCAAACTACGAAGCTGCTTCCTGTTTTCCAGAACATCAAATGAAGCAGAGAGAATGCTGACAAAGAAGAAAAAAGTCGAGCTGGATAGAAGATCTGGAAACAAAGCACTTACGTTGGAATTATTCTGCCTCACGATGTCTCTGATGACGACTGACCGATCTTCAAGTTTCAGCTGTAAAACAAAACGTGGACATGAACAAAGCTCCGTCCTCCACAGTTTAACACCATCACCTCCTTCAAAGCTCATTGTGTCGGCACCAAGCGCTCACAGGTTTGGAGCCCCCAGAGGGAGGAGGAATGACTGTTGTCGAAACTGAGGCTTGTTTGGCTGCTCTGGAGCAGAAGATGCGTTTAATCAACACTGAAGAGTCAGTGAACATGTTCTTTTTTCTCTCTTAATCATTCACAAACTCATTGAAATGAGAATCCTGCTGTAAAATGAAGCATTTTTCAGCTGCAGCAGAAGTTGGACAGAAACCAGAAGATGCTGGGCTAAACTTGACGACGGTTCAGCTCCCAGTAGGAAGCCCGGTTCCCCTGAACCCGATGCTGCTGAGCCAGGGCTTCACGCTGAGGTCAGTCTTACATAACAAAACAAATGATGAGTTCTGCAATAATGACCTGAAAAAGATGAACATTTGACCTTTTGCTTCTTCAAACCCAAAACACCTTTTTATAACCAACTTAACAAAAATGATTTATTATTTTCCCCCCATCACTATCAAAGTGATGTAACCCTGGATCTGCCAGGCTTTCATGAAAGAGATAACGTTTTTTAACACAATATTGTGCATTTTTAGGAGAAAGTATAAGCCTTAGAGTGAAACCTTTTAATCCTAAAATGCCATTTTAAAAAGCTTCAACAAATCAACATTTTCTACAAAGCTAATAATTAACTCAGGCGGAGCTTCAAGAACAGCCAATGAGTTTTTAGATCTGATTAAAAAGAATTTAAGGGATTAAAGGTAAACTGCTGTAAAAATAAAACGATGTTTCATTTTAATCAAAACAAAATGTGAATAAAAACAAAAAAAGGAGTAAAGCGGTGTGTTTTTGTCTTTTACAAAGGCTGTGAAGCTTTAGGAATCATAAAAAAAATCTTTTCAACCTGAACAGAAAAGAAGTCTTGGATTTACGTGCATCCAAAAACAGCCAAACGTGCGAGCTTGGGTCAGAACCAGAATGTGAACTGGGACGAGTGATTGTGATGAAGTCAATTCAGTTGCCATTTTTTCACGCCACGGACGGCGCCACGTTGGAGCCAGATGTTGTCGCTAAGCAGCGATACATCAGAGTTGATCTGAGTCAACGTTTCTATGACAACCACTCCCCCAATCAGGAGTAAGCTTGTTGGAAGTAAACACTTGAAAGCAAGTTACACAAAATCTGTCACGCAGTTTTGAACGATGGATGTGGAGTCCAGCAGGCTCCCCCTACTTTTATTGAGGAGCCTGACTGGTCAGTTTATAACTAAAACTATGGAAAAAATTTCATGAAAATTTCCTGCTGAGAACTGGGAAGGGAGAGTGCACAATGGAGAAGCGTTCAGCCAAGTTTGAGAGCTTTTGCTTCAGAGTCTCGGTTCAGTAGATGTGGCAGAAACAAGAACTTTAAGATCTTTATTCCTCCAAATTAGCCACGCCCACTTTAAATTTCACTTTAAACAGCACGCAAAATCCTTCTGCCATGGTGATGGACAAAACATGTCTGTTCTTTCCAAGTGTATTTCAACAAACGCTGACAGAAAACACAAAAGTACTTTTGTTTTACAAAAATGTCAAGAAAATAAAAAAGAAAATTTTTGTTAAAAAAAAACCCAAAACAAAATCATATATTAGAACATAAACCTGCCAAAATTCAAGGGGGACATCCTCTGATTTTTTTCATAGAAACGTTCAAATCATAACAAGAACTCATTTTAAACTGTCCATAGTCTTTTAAATCTTGCAGTCTTTACGGTGGTCAGACGGTTCGATTCCGAACGCTTCCCTCTCTTTTATTTACAGTTACTTTGTGACAGAGCCTCACTTTCAAAGACGTCTTTAATGCTTACAGCAGTCTCCTGTTTCACATGGAGGCGACGTGGATCTGGATGACAAGACAATAAGACAATAATTAAAAAGATAGGAAGCTTCTCTTTGTTCCTTGATGCTCGCGGCTCCTTCAGGCTCCATAAAGCCTCCAAAAACTCTCTGCATCCCTGCCTCACAGAGATGTTCATAAATCACTGCATCCTTGCTGCAGAGATTTATGAACCTCTTCAAAGCCTCTGTTTCTGACACGCAGATGCTTTCAACGCCACTTTCACTGGCGTGCTCGCCCAGCCAAACATGCAATATTTATGTTGATAACTAACCAACACTCCAAGCTAACTGTTGCTATGGCTCTCACACAGCGTACAGGGAGGAGCTCTAATGGCTGGAAGAAAAAGGCAGCACAGTGTGCATGTTGCATCTGCTTCTCAGATGAAGATGACCTTGGCTGCTCCTCTATGAAGAGGAGCCCGGTTTGATTACACAAATCAATGAAGGACAGTGTTTGCTTTGACATCCAGGCCTAATTAACAAGTTGTAATTCAGGAGCAGCACAAACGCTGCAGTACAGAGCCGTGCCTCTCTGCACAACTCCCTGTTTATGCTTACATCAATGTAAAAAAGAAAAGGGATCAATCAGAGGACCAATCAGGGAAGCTGGGACTCCTGTACGTTGATAATTGAGTGTGATGTCATCCATAGAAAATGGTTTACTTCTGGCTTCAACCAAATAAAATCAACTCAGGTGCATTTTTTTGCGATACAGGCCGCCCTGTTGGAGCCAGATGAAGTACGTAAGCAGTGATTGGTCAGAGTCAATGTTTCTAAAACGTTTCAGGCTTCACCTACTTTTTAAACATCTGATGGGTCAGTTTATTGACTTTATTAACTTGAATAACTTTAACTACAAAAAAAGTCATGACAATAATTATAATTATCATAAGAACATGTTAAATAAAGGCATCAGAGTAAGAATGGTTATTCTGACAACTAGAATTACCGAGTCATAGCTGCTTATTTCTACATGGAAGTCTATGGGATTTTAGTCGGAGCCAGGAGGTATACTTCCTGTTTGGAACGCCAGGGGGGAGGGGTCAGTCAGTCCAGTTTTCATATATAGTAATGATAGCAATGCAGTTTGCAAAAAAAACCCTGCAACACTTTCAAGCATGACATTTAAGTTTCAACTGCACGGAAACGAGGCAAACAGGAGCTGCTTAGTAACTGTTTTCTGATTGGCTGAACCAAAACGAACAAACACAGATTTTTTTTTACCCTTTTACACCTTAATGATTTTCTCTAAAATTCCATATTTCACTAAAACAAATGATGAAAAACAGTTAAACCACCCATCTACCATTTAAAGTCCCACTCCAACTATATTTTTTTACTATTGCAAAATCCTTTTCAGTGGTCTTTTACCTATGATTTTGCAGTTCTTAGCAAAAATCATAAAGCCAGTTTTTATGACATATTTTTTGTCAAAATCCCATAGGCATGTTATTTTTCATATTTTTTTCTTTATTGCAACTTTTCCAAGTTATGAAGTCAGCAATCAGATGCCTCAGTAAAAGCATGTGGTGCCCACTGAGCCACACCGCGACTGTTTGACAGAGTCCCCCTGAGCCGCTTTCAGTGAAAAGAGTGTGGACTTCGAACAAATGTACTCATGACTGGCGCCGTAGTTGCCATAGAAATGTTGTCTCAGACTGATCTGGACCAATTGCTGCGGTTTGGCTCCAACGTGGCAACGTCCGAATCACAAAAAAACAGCGACTAAATTGGCTTCATTTTGCTGGAGCGTAGGTAAGGCATTTTCAATGGGTGACATCACACTCACTCAGTCCAGTTCTCATATACAGTCATGGCAAGTAACTAGGTTGATCCTAGCTTTCTTTTGTTTACACTCTCTCCCTTTGCTTACAGACCAGTGAGTTATGTATTGGCCAGAGATGGCACGCTAGCTTGTTGTATATGCAAACTGGACGGCATATTGGAATGGTATAGATGCTGGTTCAATGCTGTGCTGCAATTGTACAAACGGAGTTGGAAAAACAACTAAAATAACTAAAAATAGTGTGAAAACTTGACACTATTTTCATGTTTTCTGGCAGGACCCCCTATGTTTTATGTTTTATGGAGGATGACCATTGTGTTTTTCTGTGTGTTCGACCTCAGTTCAGACACAGGCGACCCACTGAATTTAAGCATATTACTAAGAGAAGGAAAAGAAACTAACCAGTATTTCCTCCATAGCAGTAAGCAAAGAGGGAAGAGCCCAGCACCGAATTCCCGTCGTGGACATGTGGCATACAGAAAACTTCCTGCTCGATGTCATGCAGGTGCCCGAGTCCTGATAGAGGCTGGATGGGACCCACTTGTAGAGCGGACAACAATTAAGCATTTTATGGTCATTTTACTGTATCTGCTAAGACGTGTCTCATTGTTTTTATACCATTCCAATATGGTGTCGCTCTTTACATGTCTTGGACAATGGTAAAAGGCCAGCGTGTCATCTCTAGCCACATATATTTATTTGCTACAGACCCTCAAAACCTCAAGCCAACATTAGTACAGCAAAAAATAAATAAAAATACAGCAAGCAAAATCGGAGCTATCCATCCGTAAAGCTTTGAGCCAGATGGCAGCTGAGACGAGGAAAATAAAAGCATTAATTGATCCATTTGTCTGCAAGTGGATGTATCAGAATGGAGTGGAGCAGGGGGACTTTGATCCATCCATCGCAGCTACTGCGTCAAACCACTGGTTTTCATCTGCTCCTGACCCAACACAGTTTGGATGAAGAAATACTCCGGAATACTGAGTTTTAATCTTGAATTATTTTATATACGTCCTCCCTCATGAGAACAATGCTACAAGAACATGTTAAAAACACATAAAACACTTTTCATTGGAGTGGGTCTTGGACAGCATCATCTCACTTACATACAGACTAAGGGATATTGACCGAATATTAAGCAGGAAAACTGCAGTTCCACCTAAATGAGAGCAGGCCTTTTAAAAGCAGAATGCACAGGGGAATGACGAGGACGCCGAGCCTCTATTATAGAAGTCTTCTCAGTGTAATTTGAGACATGAAACCAGGAAAAGAAGAAAACCCACAACAAAAAAATCCAGCAGAAGAAAACGGGAAGAACATCTAGAAGACACAGAGTCAAGGTTCAAGGAGGGGCAGCTGTGTGATGGCGTCAAGGTGTGATGGCGGGGGCAAAACAAGACGAGCAGCCAAAGATGAGACAGCAGCATCTGCTGCCACCGCTCCATCAAGTTAGTGATAAAAAAAATCTCCCGAGGAAGATGGGAAGGAGAGGAATGAAGAGCCAGAAATAGACAAGAGTGCTGCAGATAGTCGGATAGAAAACAAGTTAGGGAGGGGGCAGATGGGGTAAAAAGGAGAGCGCAGTCTCCCCAATGGGCAGGAGCAACACTGCAGAGGAAAAGGGAGGATGAGAAGATGAGACAGGAAAAAAAGATGAAGAAAGAGAGCTGGGAGGAGGAATGCAGGCTCACACAGCAAGGAAAGTCACATTAGGGCTGTCAAACTTCGCGCCTCCAGGGCCGGTGTCAAACTCCGCGCCTCCAGGGCCGGTGT
>BSAI01000119.1:21575650-21742466 GCA_036245035.1 Adrianichthys oophorus | reverse complement strand
CGCGCCTCCAGGGCCGGTGTCAAACTCCGCGCCTCCAGGGCCGGTGTCAAACTCCCCGCCTCCAGGGCCGGTGTCCTACATGTTTTCCAACCAACCTGCCATTGAAGCTCCTTATTGGCTAAACACACCTGATCCAGGTAATCAGCAGCAAACTCAGCAGGATTTATGTGCATGTTCCCATGCATGTGTGTCTGTGTGCATGTTTTCTACAGAAAAAAAAGATCAATGATGTCCTGAGCAGGATGACCGCCCAATCAGCAGCACATTACATCACTCCAAAGCTGGTCTGCTGGAACGCACACAGCTAAGAGTGGTCAGCCTAGGAAGGAGGCGGCGGGGTGAGCGAATGAAACGATGAGCAGGTGGAGGAACAGAAAGAGGTGGTTGGAGGTGAGGGTGAAACAAAGCAGACTGAGAGGACAACATTCACATGAAGAGTCATTTATGTCGAGGAGCTTCTGGAAAATGATCAGACCTTCTGCTACACACATGCGCATCTTTTTCCACCAAATCTAGTTTTTACGCTGACCCCTGATGTAGAGGTTAAAAGGCTGAGACATCCAACCATCACCTGCATGTCAGCCTTCATTGTTAACATCAACTACAGCAGTCTGAGATGGTGCTCAAGCATGGGGAATGCTTCTTTGACCTTCTGTTTAAAGCAGGTTAAAAAAGACTGAGGTTAGAGCAGTTCACCAGGCAACCACTAGGTGGCTTGATAGAAAAGCAAGTTCCTACTCACTTAAAATGTAAAAACAAAAAAAATCTCCTTTGCAGTTGGTTCAACAACGTATCTTAAATTTTGTGATTCGGGTTCCGAGAAAGATTTTCTCTCTTCTGTAAGCCAAAATATCCTCCCTAAACCTCACAGCAAATCCGTCCTAACCGTTTTGAGAACAACTGCTAGACTGTTGACGCGAAGGAGCTTTTGAAAGCAGAACACTGAAAAAAACAATTCACTATGAGCCTAAATGAGAGCATTTCATGAGCCTGTCACATTATCAGCAACCATGTATTAACTGTCTCCCATCATCCCTTTCTTCAACTCCTGATGGCTTTAAGGTTTGAACCACATTAGCATTCAACGCAGTTTTCTTTTTCCAGCTCATTTGCAGCCGCATCCCCCGTTTACTCCCTCTGCCTTTCCTGCAGCCATCTTTACCTCATCAGCCCTCTGCCCCCCCCTCCCACCAACTGCTCCTCCCACTCAAAGGCTGCTGCTTTCAGGTAGGGTCAGCACACCTCCTCCGCGCCCAGACAACCCTCCAAATGACAGGGAATCCATTTGTCAGAGCTCTTGAGACTTGCTGCAGCATTTTTGTCTAAAAGTAGACGAGACGCCCCAGTTTTGACGGAAATCAGCCCTCCGTCCACCTAATGGAACGGGCAGTTCGTTTTGCGTTCATGCACTAAAAAAAAATAAAAAGCAAACTGAGTGTTTAACCGGAATCCAACATGTAGCACCTTATTCATTTGTTCTTTGTGATTAAATATTTGGAAATTATGTTCATGCCACAATTTAACCATTTACTCAGACACTTATCAACAGCTGAATCTGTAGAGAAAAGCGTCGCGCATCGGTGCAAAGCCAATCTAAAAACTGCTTGAAAAACCATCAGAATCTGCTGACTAATAGACTATTAGCTACGGTGTGCGTGTTATTTATGTGTCGCCGGCGACATCTGAGGGTTAAAGGTTGTGTTGGTTTTAATCGTTGCTCCGTTTACCGTTGTGGTTGTGATGTTTGGTTGTACTTTGCATCACAAATTAGTAGGTTCCTCAAAGAAGTGACAGCGAACTGCCAGTACTTTAGATAACTTTGTTGAGCTCTGCCCCATCATGGTCGCCATGACAGTCCTACCATAACCATTTCTGGTTTGAACCAATAAGAACCCAGACCCATTTTTTCTTGGGATATCCCAAAGACCAAATGGCCCACAGAACACATTTCTGATTTTTTTGTCTGTTACACTTATGTCACTTTATCCACTGAGCGGTCCGGTTCGGTAAGGAGTGGTACGGTCTAGCTAATTCCGTTTCCACTCAGTTAAGCCTCGCTTCCACTGAGCGGTTTGTTTTCACACCACATGCGTGGAGTAGACTGCTAGCGTGTCATTGCTTCATTGTAATGCCACGACTAGAAAAGCAAAACGATGGAGGTAATCCAGCAGACCGTCTTTTTATTGCCTTATATCTGGTACACCATGTTTAACAGGAATATAATGTTGCCTGAAAGAAGATTGCAGGCGGCTAAGATGAATACTGCCGTGAAGAAACATTGAAAACGTTTGGCACTTTCTAAAGTCATCATCACTTTCTGCCAATCAACGGGTGGCTACAGCGGCCCCGCCCCAACCGCTCCTTCCCACTTTTCAATGGACCTACAACCGATGGCGGCCCCCAAGAAGTACGGTTCAGTACTGTTTAATGGATCCGTTTTACAACCGGACCATACCGTACCGGACCGCTCAGTGGAAATGAGGATTATGGGTTCTTGTAAGTTAAATTGAACTTGTTTTTTACTTAAATGTATAATTTGAAAAAGAAACCCATCAAATTAGGTAACTGCTGCTGGAGATGACCCAGAAGATCAAGTCAGGTCATAGTTCGGTTTGATACATTTACCTTTACAAATGACTGCGCCGTGGTCATTATTATATTGCAACACCAGTAAATCATGTTTCTCCAACATATTTACATTTAGATCTCCCAACAAAACAGTTTCCAACCACAGCAACACTTTTGATTTAGGTGGAAATACATTCCATACTTTTATGTTCAACAAGTATTTTTTTTTTGTTGACTGTCTTTATAACTTATTACTATAACCTGTGTTTGTGTCTTTTTATGGTAAACTCCTTGAGTTCTACACATGCTGATGAAAGGTGCTCTACAAACAAAACACCCCAAAAAATTGCATTAAAGAGCATTGCCATCCCAGTCAAACATTCCAGTTTCACACATTGGGTTTGAAGGACTACAGAGGGCATCAAAGCTATTTTTACAGCTCCTCTGATTTGTCTTAAAGTCTTCAAAGTTAATCAAACGCATCAGCTTCACTTCTGCCTGATCTGCAGTAAAATCACAAGTCAAGTTCAAGCAGAAGACAGTAAGGCAGCTGTCCCTGCAGATCCAAGGCTCACCACTTCCTCTGGGGAGACTTATTAAGATTTCATGGACTGAAAAAAAAGGGAGGATGTAGTGAGCTGCAGACATGCTCCCATTTCAAGGCCACTGAAGTAACTATCCTTAAATGTAAGCTCTCCTGGTGTGCTATGACAGTAACAAGTCTGAAAGCTAAACAACAAAAAGTAAAGATATTTTATCGGAGCTCTTCTAAAATATATTGATATTAAACCAAGCGTTTAAATATAAGACAAAGACAATGAAATGATTATATGCGCATGTTCACTTTGCCATTGAAGAACTTGGATTCCACATTGGAAAATTTACAGTATTTATGCATACGTTGCGGTGCTTACTGGGTTAGTTTAAACTTTGTGAGCTTTCTCGTGACTTTGGATTCACAGCTTTGTGAAAAGTACGAGATAAATTAGGTCCCCAAAACCACCACCCCAAACACTGAGGAAACTTGATGAAACGCACGGCATTCGCCATTTCAGACTTGACTTCCACACTTCACATTGAGACAATTAATATTAATGAGCACATTAAGGGGTACCCTTAGGCTCAAGCCTTTAATACAAGATAATAAACTTCACTCAGTAGACAAAAAGCATGTAATGACAAACTGAATGATCTTCCTAAAGACATTCAAAATTGCCAAATCACTTGAATAATGTCCAGTGACAAATTGATGGAGTTTGGAGCACAGATAAGATGCAGTACCTAAAAAGAAAAAAAAAAACTTGATATTTCTACCTGTGATTACGAAGGTTTCCCATTATTTTCTATCTGCAAAATAAAGACAATCATAAAGACGTAAAATATTAATACCAGTACTTGCTTAATTTGAGGTCTATTGAGCTATTTTGTTTATTTCTGTGTTCAGAATTGGAAGCTTCATCATTTGTTTTCACCAAATGTTGTCTCTCAAGCTTAGAAAATTGTGACTTGTGGTCCCTATTAAATGTGCATTCTTGAACATGCATTTAGCCCAGGGTGTGTGCACAGGATACGCTAGGAGGGCCTTAGTTTGATTCTATTTCTACTGTTTACAAGTGCATGTCCTCCACCTACAGTTGGAAGAGGCTTGGTGTCTTGGTTCAGGCCTTTTCTTTCACAGCTCTATTCTGATAATAAGACTTGGTTTCATAGAATTGTGGCCGGGTACAAATCGCAATTATTAATTTCTCCATAATGATCTAATTTCAAATGATTGGCACTTCTAGGAATCAAAACAGATGCCAATCAAAAGTCATGACGGAATCCAAGTCCCTGACTGGCCATGATTCAACAAGGTTTGGCTTACAATGCGTGTTTAATGGCTGCACATTTTGTAAGTGGAGCCTGAAAATGCTCTTAAAATGTGCGTAGCTACATGTGATCATGAGAGTTTTGATTGCAGAAGCCTAAAATACAACATACCCTTTTCCCTACAGGCTTTCTGCGCTCCCCTTAAGGTGCAGCCTCACCTAACTACAACCCAAAAACCTACAGAACCTCTCCAGGGAGGCGTCGAGGAGGCATCCTGGTTCGGATGTCAGGATGTGTTTCTTTAAAACAAAGGACTGCAAAAGAGCCCCTTTAGGTGGTCCCCAAGTCTCATCTGGTCACACATGCGTACAAAGGTTTAGCATCTCCCCACAAACTGCACGTCTGCGTCCTTGAGTTCTCAGGAACTGATGTGAGACCTGGGTTTGTTTTAAAGACACTGCAGCTGTGTGCACACTTTATCCCCTTTTCTCAGACAGACATGGAGGCCATTTTCACACTTTTCTCTTTTGTTTAAACCTTTATTGTAAAATAAGTCCAGTATTATAAAATGAAAACAAAGATCTGATTATGATTGAAGATTTATGTCAATTTAGCAAACTGAATGCATTTTGTACAGGAGACAGCATGGAGGAGATTGATTGTCAAGGTTTACAGCCAATCAGGACACAGTGTAAAAAGAAAAATAAGCAAAATTGCGCCTAGAAATATTAGCAAAACAGCTAGACCAATAAAGGTGAACCGCGATATAATGAGGGAACACTGTGTTTATATTTTTTACCAACAGATTTGTAAAAATGTAGACTTGTTTTGTTCACATAGATGATATTTTTACCGTAAAGGTCCGTAAGACAAACGGCTGGTCTGACAGGAAAACTGTTCTTTTTTTATTTGATCTGGCTGGTTTCTAAAGAAGTCTTGCTTTTAAAAAAAAACACTTTAAATCCTTAAATAATATTTGGGGATTTGTGTTTTAAAGTTGGTGCTTCGCATTTTAAAAGGGAAAATGCTGAGTCGTGGTTTTGACCTCCTGATTCTCCTATCATGCGGATCTTATTGAGAAGAAATTTTTGTTAATTTTCCTGATTAATTTTCATCTAATTATAATTTTTCAAAGGCAAACTTGCTTAAAAAATATTTTGTAAAAATTATAGTTATTAAAACAAAACAATAGTTTAAAAAAATACACACCAACAATCACCTTTATACTTATTAATAAAACTCATGAATAGAATAGTAAAATCACAAATACTCAGTTTGATGAGTTCTAATGTCTACGTGGGGTTTGAACCTGTGACATCTTACAGTACGCTGCTAGTTTTTCCAGATATCCTACCTGGGTTGAGTGTATTTTTTTTTTTTTTTTGGGGGGGGGTCTTTCATTTTATTTGTATTAAATTACAAAGTTTTACTTCCTATAGCTTTTCCAACCTAACCACCATGTTTAGGACATTGTTGAATATGGCTGCAGGCACAAGTGTTACTCTTCAGAATCCTACAGAGTTTATTGTGAGCTGTTGCACATGCAGAAAGCGGTTTAAAGAAAATTTTTCACATTTAATTTATTGACTTTTGAGGAGGAAAGGTGATGATTGTAACGGTCCTTTAATGTCGAAGAAGCTTCTCGTTCATCCAGGTGACATCGTCCTGAAGCTCCATCATGAAGATAACTGGATGAACTGTGAGATGTTTCAAGATAGAAGACTTTAAGTCCAGATGACTCCATTTAAAGACAACGGTTCTTTAAGGAAAACCGGGCTTTTGTTCTGCTCAAAGGCTCTCATCCTCATAAAAAGCTTCAAGAGAAGCTTTTAGGGTTTTTGATCTCATTCTGCCTACTGATGCCACATAAATTGTTAAAATCTCTGAACAAGAAATCTACTTTTACTTTTGGCTTTGGTTTGACGTGATCTACTTTAATGAAGTAAAAAAATGGTCCAGTTTCCAGACTTTTAGCAAACAATTAATCAAATGGTACCTTAATAAAATATTGGATCAAAAAGGATTGAAAATGGAAAACCCCTAAACATGGATGTTTTTATACAATACAGAACAAATGTAGTGTTGGGACATTGTTCATGGACAGCAGCTTTAGCTTTGTTCTGACTGAGGCTGAATGGAACTCAGACCAGAACTTTTCTCATTTAGCTCAAGAGACAAAGGAAAGCATGAATGGACCTGAAACCCTCTTTTTCTGGAGGCATCCTCCGTCTGTGACGCGAGTTAGAACATCACGGATCTGTTCTCGATTTAACCAGCCAGGATTGTTTCCGCAAAGTCCTACAGAACTTTAGAGAACCCACTGAGGATGTGCAGTCAAGCAGGGTTACCATGTCAGGCACAGAGGAACTGCGAGCCTCCATCATGAGTATAGGTAATCTTCACTCTGAACTTTATTCTATTTGTATTCAAATTAACCTTCGTTACAGAGTCTTTGATTAGTATAAAGAAACTAGACTGAAACATCAAAGCAAACAGATTCAACTCAAAGGCCCAAAATAAGCAAAAACAACTTCACTGCTCATTTATGGGATCAGTAACCAGCAGAGGTTTCTTCTGCAAATTGGAGAAAGAGAATTTATATTAATAAATCCAGTTTATGTCACTTGTTGAGAGAAAACTTTTTTCAGAACCATTTGTTTTTGTTTTGGAAAATAAATCAACCAAACTAGTAAGTCAAACAAATTTTTGGCAAAAGTATTTGAAAAATATGATCAATATGATTGATGCCTGTTTTTTTAGGAAATTATTTTATCTAGTTTTGCTCTTTTCTTTGTTTTTAGTATATACATTTTGATTCTGGCTCTACACCTTTGCTCTTTGGTATGCAATATAAAGCTGATCTCATTTTTTTGTGATTTTTGCAATAAAAATTACAATATTTACTCGTCAGAATTTTTTTTTAAAACATCTTTGGGTTTATTGTGGAATCATTGTGTAAAAAAGAAGAAGCTGAGGCTTTACTAAAAAGATGGATAATCAAAAATCACCCAAAAAAACTATTTCAAAGAGAAATTAATAAAGTAAAAATGCCTCTGATTTCTAAAGAGTAAAGTGATTTGAAATAAATTGTTTATTCGTTACTTTTTAAAGTAAAAAAAAAAGATAGTTGCACATTTGTCCAGTTTGTGGCGTTTCGATTAAAGATTGTGTTTTTAACATGTTCTTGTAGCATTTTTCTGATGATTGAGAACAGATATATAAAGAAAATTAAGAATAAAATTATATTTTTGAGTATTTCTTTATTCAAATCAAGAGCACATGAAAAAATGCCATTTGAAAAAGATCCTGTTTGTGATGTAGAAACTACACTGGGCGACCCTCGAGCTCCCTGCTCCGCTCAGTTCTGATGCATCAACTTGCAGACAAACAGATCCGTGAACGTCTTTGCTTTTCTCCTCCGAGCTGGTATCCGGATGAAAACGGTACAGCTGGATAGCTTCAGTATTGGTAGCCGTTTTTGTTGCGCTGCTAATGTTAGGTTTGGGTGAGGGGCTGGAGAGTAACAGACAGCTCTTAGTTTGATGGGAAGAGGGGTGGGGTTGCTCTACACCAACAGTCCCACCCATAACTAAACTCAGAGGTGAATTTCTAATGAACTCAGACGCTCTGTAAATATTATGCCCTAGAAAACGACTATTTTTTTATTTTGGCTAAGAACAGCACAAAAATAATTAAAAGACCACTGTGAACTCTCTTTAAATAGATCAAAATATGAACTTTAAAGAACAAAAGTTTAAAAAATTGATTTTACATAGAAAAATAAATGTGTATTTAACTGGATTTACATTGAATTGGTTTGGTGTTTAGGCAGAAATATCAGCAGTCAGAGATCAGCAGCATCAACTCTTCATTCATGATCATGAATTCTTAGCAGATGTTTCTGAAGTAAATCATCATGGATGTTAGGAAGAGGATCCGCACTGAAGCTGGTGCTGCTGCTGGTCTCCAGCCTGGAGCCTGGTCACACCCAGCTGAGGAGAGGATGAGCTCTCCGGCAGGTGTGCGCCTCCAGCGGACCCCTGCACCCACAGACCCGGTTGTCAGTGGGGTGAATGTTGGCGTGAGAGCAGCAAGCTGCCCGCAGTGGGTTGGATCGGTCTGTTTTAGTCCGCAGAACCCTGATTGGTGCGAGGACTTGAGCCGCAGCGCTAGCTAGCTGCTTGCTAGCCAATTAGCCAGCTAGTTTGGACGTTTCCGGCAGATGGGTTAGTTAGTGGAGCGTTACCTTTGACTAGTTACCAGGTTAATGTGACCCCAAAACACAAGTACGGAGGTTATACTGTCAGAGAACGTTAACCCCGCCGTGAACCGATGGGACGCTGGCCGGCGCGGCTTACCTTTGTCTCCCTGATGTCCTGCTTTGCTCCTTCGGGGTACCACTGCACGCGGACGAACCCCCTACCGAGAGGGCGACCCGGCGAGTCCGCCGCACTCTCAGTGTCCGAGCCGCCGGGGATGCGGCCGCCTCCGCCACCCCCCTCCAGGCCGCCGCCGCCGTCGTCGAGGTCCGAGTCCGAATTGAAATCCTCCTCTCCGTGGATCATCCGCACGAGGCCGAACCGGACTGAGCCTCGATAACACCCCGAGACCAGGTCGTGCGAGAACAGCAAGCGCTGGGAGCCGTCCAATGTGGGAGACAGAGCCATGGACGGAGCCTCCGAACCCGGGCTGGCGGCGGGTGAGAGGCCCGCTTTGGTCGAGACCGCCGCGGGAGTTTCGTTCGTCGCGAACGCCGCATCCGATGCTACGGGCTCCGCCATCGCCGCTGTTGTCAAGGAGAGATGCGCGAGTGTGACGGTGAAGCGAGAAAAGCTGGAACTAGGAAGGAGCGACGCACGTGTTTACGTAGCGACGGAGGACAGTACGTAACCAACGCAGGGGAGGAGGCGGGGCCGGGGGGCGCAGTACCTTCTGTCACCACTGAGGGGAGACGTGAGCCACCAATAGGAAATGTCCGAGATCCACAGAAAAGACCCAACATAAAAACAATTTAGAGATGCTTTTGATATATATGCGCTGCAATAAAAAATCAGAAAACATATTCATTCGTTCATTCATGTTGTATTCAAGTATGAATGAGGTTTGAATGAATAATGGATATACATTGTAAGCGCTTTGAGCGTCTGGAAAAGCGCAGATAAATCCCATCTATTACTATTTTTATTGTTATGTTCCCCTTTGATACATACAAACAAAATAGGCTAAGTCTAACATCATACTCAAATTAAGGCCGTTTTAAGTTTTAACGAGTTATTTTTTTTTATCCTACCAGTCCTGAAGTAGATTTCCATGAGTTGGAATCAGTGACTTATTTTTTGTTGGGTTACCTTTAAAAAAATACTACTATTATAATTTTCTCTCTTCTTTATTTAGAATAGTTTTAAAAATAGCAGAATACGTTCTCAAAATGATCATCTAGATTTTTGTTTCTCTGTAAGACACACTGATGGAGTTTGGGGTGTTTTTTTTTAATACGGTATATAGTTGTGGTGTTTTCCTGATGATGAAGGACATGTATTTAAAAAAAAACATAAAATGGGTTGAATTCGTCTTTATCCAAGACGTTGTGAATCAGGAGCAGATGAAAAAAATGCTATTTGAAAATGATCGCAGTTGTGATGTAGAAAATGCTGGTCGGGTCACAAAAGATGATCAGAGTGGGTTTATAATTAGAAGATATTTCGTCTCTTAAAGCTTATGGAACCATCCTGGATGTCTTTTATAACGTATACTAATCTGATCTTTTCGTGTGATTCTCTCTTTCTCTTTAGAGGAGAATAAAAACATGCATTCTCACTTTCTGTTGATGCAAGAAAAAAGACAAACTTGAAACTTAATTCTCGAAAAAGCTGAAGATCTCAACTGATTGTAGCTTTGAGTTCGCAAAAATCCGTTTTTGGAGTTAGAGCTCAACGTTTGTCTGTAGCCTAACGTCATGTGATTTGACTTCAACTTTGAACCTTTTCCAGATGAAGGACTTGTTTTTCTCTGTAAATAAGTGTATATGAAGGTTAAGTTGAAGGCCCAAGAACTGACTTTATTTACACTTTATACACAATTCTGGCACCCCCACCTGCTATAATCTGTTAAATCTAGAATTGTCCATATTTCTTGTCTTTTTTCTGTTGTTTTTTTTTTGTCTACAAGACTTTTCTTTTTTGCTTGCGCATGCGCTCACTGATTTTGTCATTGAAGATTATCATGAACATTTTAATTTTAATGTCTGTTTCTGTTGAAAAATAAATCCAAAAATAGTTTATTTTCAAGTTTTGATTTTGGATATAACAACTTTCCAACTTCTGTTTGCAGGTTTATAAAAAGCGCCTCTTGCATTAATCATGAGTTTAAAGGTTTTCTTTGTTTATTTGTTTGAATTTGTTCTGTTTAATTGGCTCTTGTTGTTTTCCTATGGCGTTTACGTAATGAATAAAAGTGAAGTTGTTCAGTGAGAGCAACACCTCAGAACTCCACCCATGCACGACTTGACCCCTGAAGAAATGACAAACAAGTTCCCATATCCTATAATCCTCTTATGGATTTGAAAAATAAAGCGCAGAAAAAACGCAAACTCTCCTTTAAGAACCAATCAGCGGCAAACGGAAAGTCTCTTTCAGGTAAATCTCATCATGAGGTTCGGGTTGACTCACCTGTCCGGGTTTTGAAGGTTTTTTTTATACGTTCAGAATCAAAGGTGACGGTTTTGTTTTATATAAACACATTCAAGTACTTCTTGTGCTCCTGCACGCGTTTATGGTTAATTTAGACCTTTTGGCGCATAAAGGAATCCGGACCCCCAAATCCAGTGCAATGAACGTATGACGGGGATCACAAACGCGCATGTCCCTGTTGACCCGGAGTATAGAATGTGTTTAGGAGTGTTAAAGTAAGATGTTTATTGTTCAGATGCTCACGCGGGAAGGTGGGTTTGGTGATGCAGCTCTCAGGGATTAAAGAGCGTCACCTTTGCGCCAGTATAAAAGCCCAAGACGCGCCACCCGCAGCTCCAGTCTTCTTCTTTTACGCGCGGCTGTTTGGTCCGGTTGCGCGCGCGCTGACTGCGCGGATCGCTTCAGAAAGGAGACGTTCCTCAAGGGGTATTTCCCCAGAACATTTGTTGGTTGGGAGGATCAGAGGAAGTTGGAGAATGCCCGCTCTCGGCACGGTGCGGTTCATGAAGCCGCTCCACATGCGCTCTCCGGTTCCGCAGGGCCGCCGGCACACGCTGCCGGCCAGCGAGTTCCGCTCCCTCAGCCCGGAGGATGCCATCAGCGTGTTCGAGATCGAGAGGGAAGGTAAACTCTGGGTCGGAATGCCGATAAAACCGTTTTACGCGGACGCGTCAAGTTTCTGACCTCTTCCTCTTCTTCCTCAGCCTTCATCTCAGTGTCCGGTGAGTGTCCTCTCCACCTGGACGAGGTGCGTCACTTCCTCACACTGTGCCCCGAGCTGTCTCTCGGATGGTTCGAGGAGGGCCGGCTCGTGGCCTTCATCATCGGCTCCCTGTGGGACCAGGAGCGGCTCACCTTGGTAAGGCGCAGCAGAAAACACCAGACGGTTTTTTTTTTGACCCATCATTCTTTGACTGTCTTTTCTGACTTTGTAACCGTCTGACAGCAGAGCCACAAATCAGTTTAATTTGTGGCTCACACTCATGGATCAAGATTTGGTCGTAGTGTTATTAAGAAACAGTAAAAATTCAAAAAGTCAATACAACTCAGGAGAAAAAGAAGTCATTTAGGATGCAAAAGCTTGAAGATTTTGTTTCAACTTCAACTTTTCATTTAAATAAAACAGCCTAAATATCGAGAAATTTGCCTTTTTAGGGCTCCGCATACCTGAAAACCAAGACTTCAGACGGATGCGCTCAGACTGTCTGCATGTGATTACAGATGGGCGTACAGCACTTTAATGTGACATTCTGAAGCTGAGCAGCTTTGAACTAATGAAAGGAGTTGTGTGGAGATAAAGATGGAGAGCCTTTAGAACAGCAGTCTGCAGCCTGAGGCTCAGGAGCCACATGGCACATCTTTTACCCCTTCACCGAGGCTCTCAAAGAAAAAGAAACGACAATTCGTTTTAAAACATTTTGACAGATTTTTGAGTGCCGTTTACCACAGAAAATGAGTAGGAGGTCAGTAAGCACAACCAGGGTTCATACTGAAGGCGGATTATAAGGTGGATTTTCTAAATTTAAACAAATTCAAGGGTTTAGGTGGTTCAAAAAATACAAAAGGGGTCACCTAAAGACCCTCTTTGATGAAAATTGTGTTTTAACATGTTCTTGTAGCATTTTTTTTATGATGGAGGACATGTATAAAGAAAATTAAGCTTAAAATTGCATTTATGAGTATTTCTTCACCCAAATCTTTGTGAATCAGGAGCAGATGAAAACATGCGGTTTGGAAAAGATCATTTGTGACATAGAAAATATGCTGGGCGGGCCTCATGGGGCTGCAAGCTCACGAGAGAGCGGGTAAACAGATGATTTTTCAGAGGTGGATTTCAAATGAACTGCATAAATTGCCCTTAAAAAACAGTGGTTTTTTGTGGCCAAAAACAGCACAATCATAATAAAAAAACTGCTGAACGGAACGCTGAGAATAGATCAAAAGATGATTGGAGTGGGACTTTAATTAGCTCTGATTTAAAATTTAGTAAGATTAATTAATTTCTGGCTACGATGCACCACAAACGATAAAATAAAGAGTATTTTTTTATTCACTGCTGACATCACACTGTCTACAACTGCATTGTATTGAGATGATCTTATGTGACACAATGCATCTTTTATTTTGAAAGACAGTTGCGTGAACCTCTGTCAAAAGTTATGACTTTATTCATATTTTGATATATCTTTATTATGGTAAGAATAACAAAGACAAACCATGTCTTATTTTTCTTGTGCATTTCTCATGCACAGAGAAATGCTGCAGTTTTTGTTCATAAGAATCCCCTTAAGTTGCTGAATCCCCTTTCAGAACCCGGTTCTGATTCGGTTTACTTTGCAGTACTTGATTGCTTTCAGAAAGAGCTTTCTAGACATGTATTGCATTCTGGTGTCTGTCTTGAAGCCTCACAATAACTGAACACTTTGTGTGTGGTCCAGGATGCCCTGACTCTTCATAAACCTCATGGTTCCACCGTCCACATCCACGTCCTGGCTGTGCACCGAACCTTCCGGCAGCAGGGAAAAGGCTCCATCCTGATGTGGCGTTACCTGCAGTACCTCCGCTGCTTGCCCTACGTGCGCCGCGCTGTGCTCATGTGTGAGGACTTCCTGGTCCCCTTCTACCAGAAGTCAGGTTTCAACATTCTGGGCCCCAGTGAGATCACCGTGGGGCCCCTGAACTTCACAGAGATGTTGTACTCTGTCAGGGGACACGCTTTCATGCGCCGCAACAGTGGATGCTGAACACAGAGGGACCTGGTTCTGGATTTACTGTGGCCCTCTGAGCTGCTGGGATCTTCAGAGGCAGCAAGGGAGAGGCGAGATGAGGACGGATGTCTGCTGCTCGCTGTGGCTTCAGAGCTGAAGGCAGCTTCTGAGAACACGCCATGATGCGTTTTAAAACCAACTGAAGCTGCCATCGCATTTACCTTTTTTGGTTTCCTTTTTAAGTAAAGAACTTTTTAACTCACTAAAACTGTTGTTTATTGCATGAAGTTTTTTCTAGTTTCCTTGGAGAATTTTTAAAACTTGTCTTTAACTTTTTCTATGGAACTACCAAAATAAAAGCCCTTTTCAGATGAGAGGACATCACAAAAAGTGGGAGATTTTTTTTTTCTTAAAACCTGGGACTTTTTCATAGCTTTTTTAATGTGTTGATGCTTCTTTGGACACTCAGAAACCAAAACACCAGAATTTGTTTTTCTCTTAAGCCGTCACCAAACCTTCCATTGTTGAGCTCTTAATTAAGGTTCTCTTATATAGTCTTGTTCCTGAATTTACAAATGTTCTGTTTCCAACTCATTTTCTTTAGTCTGACTTTTATAGTTTCCACTTTGACTTCACAGACAACCACATTTTTCTAGATTCCACAAACAAGAGCTCAATAAACATTTCTGCATGAAGTGAATCTTTTGTTCTGAACATTTATTAAGGTGTAAACATATCTTTTTAGACAGTTTGTACATGTTATTAGGTCAAGTGTGTTTGCTGCACTGACACAATACTTCTGTTTTTATTTTTCTCCTAAGTTTGGTATTTTCTTTTGATTTTTACCAATGCAGATCCTGGGAGCAAAAACACGACAGAAATTTGCAGCAAAATAAGATAAGAAAGAGAAACAAAGAATTAAAGAACAGAAGAGACCTTTCAGATTTTACTTTCAGAATATTTATTTTGACATGATTGCTTTAAAACTTGCATGTCAGATAGAAAACTCAGGCAAGAACATAACAGTACTTTGCCCAGTACCTGAAGTTCAATTGACACTTTCCCTTTCCCTCAAATAAATAGAAAAATGTGGATTATTTGGTCCAAATGCAGACAGAGCAGTGAAGCTGCCACATGGAGTCATGACTGTGAGAAAAGACCCACTTCAGGCGTTACAACCACAGATTCAAGTCTGTTTTTCAACCTCTCGTGTTCTCAGAAATGCCATCTTGCCAGGGCGTCAGCCCCACTGACTGACTAACATAATCTCACTCAGTAACTAAACCCTCTTAATCCCACAAACAACATTTCTGCAGCTCTGCCGTCAGCTGGGGTTAACACGCAAATGGATGAACAAACCTTTCACTTGTCAGGGTTTTTTCAAACCGTGCGGTTAGTTTGATCCCGTCGTCAGGGAGACAATCCAACAACACCAACACTGAGAGTGGATCCAAAAAAAAAAAGAAACTGGATGCAAATATTAAAACGGGATTACAACTAATTCATGATTTTTTGTGTGTTTAGAGAAAAAGGAATAAAAACATAAACTGTGCAGCTGTGATTGTTCAAAGCATAACTAACTGAAGCAAACGAGTTTGAAAATTTCTGATCTGTTGTGGAGCCGAGAAGCTTCAGTGTGAACCAGTCCGTTTAAGGCAGCGGGTGGCTTTGGACAGTAATCTCACAGAGCGCTGATGTTTCACTCCACCTGTTCCAGCCGCACCTTTACATTCACACTCAAGACAAACAGTAGTGCTTAACATTCCCAGAGTCAACCATGAAAAAAGTTTGAAACGTTCCTCACCATCAGGAGAGGCAGCAGAACGGATGATGAATCCAAGCAGAGACCAGGAAGAATCCGATTTTTTTTCTTTGCTGATTATTAAAGGGAAACAACAGAAATGATTCAGTCTCTTATTTTGTACATCTTTTGTTCCTGTTACAGAGAAAGCATATTTTCCTGGCCTCCGAGAAGCCGTTCAGTAAAGTACGGTTCCAGATTGTACCAGACCCGACTGAGGATTAGTGGTTCAGAGGAGGTTAGTACATCCGCAGGCTGTTGAGTAGAAAGATCCAGTTTTATTCTCTTTGGGTGGATCCCTCACAAGGAAAAAATAAAAGAAAACTTGATCGTCAAATTCTTTGAAGGCCACAAAGACGACCTGAAGGAAACGGATTTGGTCTCTGGCTTCATTAATGCACATGATCGATGTCGTGGTCGATATCGTACTTTTCACAAAACTTGTTGGTTAAAGGGAGGCAGGTGAGATGCTCCAGCCAGTGCCAGTTGATGGGGTAGATATAGAACCAAACGATGAGCGACGCAAACAGTCCGATGTACACCAGCATGGAGATGACGATCATGATGCGCTTCCTGTACTTGTCGAAGGACCCAAAGATGATGTAAGGCAGGAAGGCAAAAGAGAGGAGCAGGCCGCTGAGGAAACCGAAGATGTGCGCGATGTTGTCGATCCACGGCAGGAGGCCACACACGAAGAGGAAGAAGACGATGCCCAGGAGCTTGAAGAAGGCTTTCCAGGGCTTTTCCAGAATCTGCCAGCTCTGGATGAGCTCAACGAACAGGCAAGCGAGTAGTCCAAACTGAGAGCCAGCAGGACCCACCTGCAGGGAGAGAACGCAGGAGCGAGACCAGTTATGAAGATGAAAGCCGTGAAGAAGGCCTCCCCACTGAACATAGAACGTTTAGCAGCACGGCCGTCCACGCCGCTCCAATGGTTTTGTTCAGTCAGATCAACATCAGTGGGGGACTCCTATTTGCAACATCAGTTCAGAAAAAGCTCCGCTCAGATGCTTCTGCTCTAAACTTCAGGTGACTTACTTCACACGTTTTTTCTCAGAATAAATGTTGCATTTCAGGAAAAAAAAAAAAAGACAATTTAAAGCAAACAGCGATGCAAACATGAGTTTAAAGATGTTCTTTTAATGAGTCTTTTTATTCAATGTGGGCGGCAACATCAGAATGAATGAAACGCTGGGACTTTCAGGAACGAAGGGAAGAAAACTTTAGCTTATGAGTAAAATAAATGCACGCCTGCATCTACATTCACACTTAGGACATCTAGACAACATTTGTCCACCTTTTCTCTCCATGAACGAATAAAGACCTGAATCAAAACAAAACACACAGGTATGATTCTCTAGGCAAATGTACACCTTCATGCTCTTTCATCCTATAAAAGGGAACAGCATCAAAAACGATCACCTAAACGTTGAACTTTTTTCTTATTTTAAGGTTTTATCGGTGGATAAAGTAATACAATGGGTAGCACAAACATGTATAAGATCAAACAATTAAAGTAAGAAGTTTGAACACTTTTATAGTTCCTACTGCCAGAAGGTCTGCCTTTAGGAATTAAAAGTCAAGTAAAAGTTTGATTCTTTATGGTTTTATTTGCTTAACTTAAAATGCAACTGTTTTGATTTTTGTTTAAATCTGATGTGGATTAATATCAGTTTGAAGTAACAAATGATGACATTAGCATCATAAATTCCATATGGCTACAGCAGACATGGATTCTGTATTCTTCTCTTTTTCTGTAGAACGATCTCATGTCTTGGTCACGTGCATCTGAACCGGGGTGACCCGTATGGGTGTTTGGAGGGTTGTAAAGAGGAGCGGCTGCATCCTAAAGGGAGCACAGGTGTGCCTCATATGGCCACCTCAATGGACGTCATGAAAACGGATCGTACCATTGTCATGTGTGGTAAGTGTATCGTGAAGCATTTGTGAGGATAATGTAAGTTTGGCGCACTTATGACATACGGCTGATGCTGTCATACGGTGTCCAAACTCTAGTTGTTTGTAAGGTATGAGTACTGCCTCGTGATCAAGCGTGACAGGGCACGCAAGGGGTGTGCACGTGATATGGAAGTGCCCGTAGGATGTCCACACAAACTACATTCTGTCTAATATCCTCATTTCTAACAGTCAGGCTGAATGCAAAGAGCGTGCACGTATCACATGACAAGAACTAACGGGCTCCTCATGCAGTCCGCAGGATTCGGGAAATCCGTGCAACACGCCTGTGTCTCGCCTACTTCCCCCTTACTTTCCTTAACTTGCTGTATACAACTTTTCACCTACAGCATGCACGTGAAAAAAAAAGTGCTTTACCATTTTGGCTCTACCGGTTCAACAAGCCATTCATGACCTTGAAATTTCCTCAGTCCACCTGCGTCCACGTACAGGTTATCCCAATTTATCCCCACTATAATGGGGACTTGTTTGCAATGGACCCACGCTGAAGCAGATCTGGGCAGCACAGATTTAATCTGATTATTAACTCCTCTTGGCCAGTCTGGAAGACACCATTTGAAGTGAACTGACTCTTCTTGGGACTCATAAGGTCAGTCGGGGACAGCAGCGGCGGTTGATTATTTCCTTTTTTGGGTCACAATCACTCCAAGTGGTAACAGGTAATTATTTAGAGATCCTATTGCAGTGTCCTTGGCCCGGTCATAAACAGATGGCTAATCTGTGAAGTCGTTAAACAGAGGCAACCACGAAAAGAGCTAGCCCCGCCCCCCAAGCGCCATGCTGCAGACACACAGTTGGACACTCCTCGTACAGTCTGACACCACAGGAATTTGAAAGTTCAAGTCCCATTAGTTGCCACGCAGCTATAGGTGTGTGAAATTTGCTCTCCACGTTTGACCCATCCCCTGGGAGAGCGGTAAACTGCAGACACAGCTGCGCTCAGGAACCATTTGGTGGTTTAACCCTCTAATCCAACCCTTTTATGCTGAGTGTCCAGCAGGGAGGCACTGGGTCCCAGTTTTAGAGTCTTTGATATGACTCGACCTGGACTTGAACTCATGACCTTCCAGTTTTAGAGCTGACACTCTACCAAAAGGCCACAGAGGAAGCGACTAGAAGGACATCAAGTCATCGTTGCGACAGGCTGCCTTCACTTCTACCCCAACGTTTTTTTTACTTTTCACAGGAACATTTGCATAAACGTTCACCTCTCGTGATCTGTCCCTAGAGGTTTCAACTGAAGTCAAAAACCCCCAAAAAATCTGTTTGAGTCGGAACAACAGTTTGTTTGTTTGCTCGAATGTTCTATTCAGAGAAAGAAACACAGCCCAACAGCAAACAAGAAGACAATCTAATTAAAATATAATAAACCGCTGATTTAGATGAGAGAAAATAAAACCTCTCTAATCTTTTTGAAATAATTTAAATTTGAAGCCGTCTCCTCAAACATCCCTAAAAACATTAAAAAAATGAAATGAAAAGATAAAATAAAAAAAAATACAAGAAATAAGGTTGGTGTAGCTGCTTTCGTCTCATTCCAGAATAAGTGTTGCTAGGCGAGTCATTTTCCATGACTTAACACCTGAAGGATAATCCACCTAAAGCGCAGGTTTAAGTGGATGGACGTGCGCTGTGGCGGCATGTGCTTCCTGCGGATATTCTGGGGGTGTAAAGGCCACAGAGTTGATGAGCAGAGCTGCCGGACACAAACGATTAGTGCCACAAAGTACTGAAATACAAAGATGTGAGTTTGTGATCATTAGGGAAAAAAGGGATATTTCACAAACGTGAGTCTGTGAGTGCTCTGAATGTAGGAAAACACAGAGTTCAGTTTAGGATGCTTTTTTAGAAGCTGAAAGACTTCATGTTTTGTCTGAAACTTCAAAGGAATTGTTTACGGTGACTGGTAGTGTTTATGGATGATTAACATGAGAGGACAAAACCAGAAACCTGCCACAAATAAGAGAAACAGATTGGCTGAACTGGTTTGTACAGAATACGATGTTGGATGTTTTTGTTTTCAGCTCGTTTTCTCAAGATAACAAGATATGAAGTCTAGATATGAAGATATGAAGTTTCGTGAGAAAACAGACTTGTTTTTTTGGAGATCATAGTTGCTAATCTTCTCAAACATCTGGTTAATTTAAGTTTTTTCTGACCAAAACATTTGCACAATTTCAGCCTAGCTGAAGTAATGAATGAACCTTCAAACAAGGTAGAAAAGTGCTGTATAAGCAGTGTTGGGAGTATTAACAGCGTTACAAGTTAAGTAACAGAGTAATCTCAATACTTTTATCCCCACAGCAACGTCATTATAGTTACTTAGCATAAATTGTGCAGAGTTACTTCACAGTTTATTGTTGTAGTTTAATCAGCCGCGAGCGCTCTTTTCTTCCCTGAACGCTTCTTATCCACAAGTGTCTTCGTGTGACGCAGGGGGTTTCTTTAAAACAAACAATAAAATCCCTCTCATGTCTTTTCTGCCGTCTTGCTGTCTTGGTAAACTGTGGAATAAGGTATATCAACATTCGAATTTTGGTTTCACAGCCCAGAAACACGCCACACATACTTATTGAAAGTTATTTTGTCTACAACATGCTCCACTCTGAACTGACGCGGTTCACCTTTCGCGGTCTTGCTGTTTCGCAGCTTTATTTTTTTCCCCCGTCTACACCCTTAAGCGCAGTTGTAAGGCCTTAATCTGAGCAATGGCATCAAGCTAAACTTTTTGAGGGGGAAAGTGGGCTTTACTGACACATGCAGAATAGGTCAAATCCTCTGGGAAAACGGGAGGATTCATTCATTATTTCTCAGAAAGAGTTGGATTTTACAGAGGTAATGATTAGGTGTTTAGACTATGACTCAGCAGTCTGTTTTGGAGTATTAGGGTTGGGGTACTTTAAATGGGTTTTACACACACACAAAAATAAAATTATTTGAGCTTTTACCGAGGGCAGAGAACAAAGCAATAAAGAATAAGCAGACAATCCAATTTGCAGAAATAATCAGAATCTTTCCCGCTCTGGTTTAATCTTATTCACCAGTGAAATTACTTCAACTTTCCTTCAGCAGGACGCTCTGGACAGGATTACGGTGTTTGGAGAGGAACAGCAGCGGTTTCTTTCGTTTAATGACCAATTTTCTATTCCCAGAGCTCCTCACCTTATCCATGCAAAGCGATTAAATTCACACCCTGATTAGTGCAGCTCGCTGTGCTAGCATGTCTGCGTTTCAAAAACTGTTTGAAGTAGTCTGGAAGTTTCTTTTGGCTTCGCGCTGCTTGTACTCGGAGACGTCTGCTGGTTGGATGGCAGCGCTCTTTTCACATGACCTTGTCAAACAGTCACATGCGACGCTGAAGCAAAGCTCTCTGGGAATAGGCACGATCAAATTCCAGAGTGAGTTGGCAGCAAACTTTTAGCCTCCTCCAGACCGGGGCATTCAAGTCTGCTCTGATAATCTTCTGCAGGAGAAATTAACTTAGCCAAACTAATCTGAGGGGCACGAAGTGAAAGCAAAAGCAGGAAACCGAAGCTCTGAATCACATCATCACTGAGACGGCAGATAACAGCAAAGATCTGACAGTAAAGGAGTGGAAATGAAACGATCTACAGAAGAGGAACATAGGTAAAAAGGAGCCATGCTGTCTTCCTGAACAGTGGATAATGTGCAGTCACCCTCTTAATTCATTCAATGGAATTAAGAGATTTGGGAGGTCATTGCTGTGATGACACGTGCACCAAGTGTGAGCTGAACAAGTGTGAGGGAGTCTAAACAAAGCACAGAAGAAGTGAGGGAAAAAAGGGTTTTAATGCATAAATAAAAGCAGGTTTGCTTTTTTTTTATATTTTAGGAGGATAGCAGGTTAAAGATTTTTTGCTGCGATGTTCTGACTTTGATCATTTTATCTCTAGAGTTCATCCATTTTTCAATCTACTCTAAATGGAAATGTAGCACAAGGCTGATCACAAGGCTGATCTAAACATTGCAGCTTCTGCATTCTCTGCAACATTTCATGATACAAGGGAAACCTCAAGCAACTCATCTGCTTTCACTCTCAATAACTCAGCTACAGAACATAGTCATGACAAATAAAAGCGTCAAAATAGATTTCTCAAAGTTCTTGGATATATAGAATATTGTCAAATGGTAAGTACTCCATCAGTACAGAATAGGAAACAGCGAGTAAAAATGCAGTTTAATTTACGAGACAGATAGTTACTGTGTCATTTCAAAAGCTGTATTGTGCAAATATTAAAAGTTTTCCAGAAATGAAAGGTCATCTACTTTCTAAAATTTCTGTTTGGACAGACTTTAGCTACAGCTATGACTTTTTGGTCCACAGAAACAAGATTTGTACACAGAACAATAACATAATTCTAAACATATGCAGCATGTAGAGGGAAACATGCAGTCTGTGTTATAAAGCATTATCAGTTCAACCCAAACATTACCAAGTTAGGTCAAGATGTGAGTCAATCAAATTATTTTTATTCATTTAGCAGATTGTATGCAAATGGGATTTTATTTTCATTTCAATATTGAAAAAAAAATCCTGTTTGCATAAGATATGCTAAAATAAATGTAGAAAAAAGAATATGACTTTAGGAATCGCCATGGACTATGATGTTTGCAGATGATATTGTGATTTGCAGCGAGAGCAACAAGCAGTAGGAAGAGAAGCTAGAGAGGTGGAGGTTTGCCCTGAAAAGGGGAGGAATGAAGGTTAGCTGCAGCAAGACAGAGTTCATGTGTGTGAATGAGAGGGAGAGGGAGTGCAGGCAGGCTGGAATGGGTGGAGAAAAGTGTCAGGCGTGATGTGTGATAGAAAAGTTTCAGCTCAAATGAAAGGAAAGGTGTACAAAACTGTGGTGAGAGTAGCCAAGACCTAAAAAGGAGGTTTTGGATGCAATGAACAAAGACATGAAGGTAGCAGGTGTTAAGAGTAGAGGATGCAGAAGACAGGGTTAGATGGAGGAAGCTGATTCACTGTGGCGACCTCTGAAGGGAAAAGCCAAAAAGAAAAGAAGATTTTGATTTTAATATTGAAGCCTGTTATTTAGAATATGTCGATGTCTTTAAGGCATGTTTACTGTTTCTGTTACAGCCTTACTGTGTTTGTTTTTGTTTATTTTCCTTAGAAAATGTTGGGTTCATAAACTCTTTCATTAGAAGACGTTCAAACTGCGCGCTTCTGCTTAGACAACAACATCTCACCTAAACACCTTCAGATTTAAAGACTTTCATAAAAATGCTAAAAATGTGGCAGACTTCATAAACTATCTCCTCTTTTACAAAATTATTTTGTTGTCAGTATGACTGATTTATGTTATTCTATATGTGATCAAAATAAATAACTAAATCGTGGAAAGTTTTCTCCAAATGTGAGAAAGTGGTTTCAACACCTCTTTGAAGTGCATAAGAAGCGCTTTTTAAAAAAAATAAAGTTTCATTTGATAAAAGCTGTAAAAAGTCATCATGAGCTCACCTCAGCTCTGTAGGGCAGAAACAAGGCCGATGCCAGGTTTCCAGTGATGCCGCTGAGGAGGTATATCGCAGAAATGCGGCCCCAACCGGCCAGTTTCTCCAGGTCCCTCAGGATGGTCATCTGGAACACCACCGACACCACACAGTGCAGCAACCTACCAACATAGACCATGTTCAAATTTATCCAGATTCTCCCAATGACCAATTACATGGAGAACTCATTCAGTCCCCTGCGACAGACTGGCGACCAGTCCAGGGGTGTACCCTGCCTTCGCCCATGAGTAGCCGGGTTAGGCTCCGGCAACCCCATGACCCCGAAAGGGATAAAGCGGATTGGAAAATGAATGAATGAACTCATTCAGTGCATGGATAAAAGCACAATTTAAATAGGTAAATAATGATTTCAGGAATCTTCTGGATGTTGGTCTCATACCCAGCATGGAGGAAGAGAGACAGCCAGAGTCGATAGAACTGATCGGGGACATCTGGGTTGAGGAAAGGCAGCAAGCCGCACACTTCATCCAGACAGTGGATCTGTGTGACAGAAGGGTCTTCAGAAACAGACGGGAACACAGAGAGGGTCCACCAAAACATGAATGCGCTCACACTCTACCTGCGAGCAAAGCGTGGCCTCTTCGTGGAAGTAACCGTGCATGAAAGAGCAATACTCTCTGGTAGTGATCTCACATCTGTAGCAGACAGGAAAACATGTTTCTGTTCCAACAGTGATAGAACACATCAACAAGAGTCATATCCATCCGAATCCCTACTCTTCCATAAAGTAGGGCCTTTTTCAAAGTACTCTTCCTCTTTAACCCTTTAACACCGGCGTTGACACTAAATACCACTCGTTCTTTGATATACTGTAAATCTTTGTCCATTAACACGAGCAACGTGCTTCAGCTGTTTCTGACATGGAAAAAAGGGGCTTTTCTCCGCTTCAGAATCCGCTGATATTATGTTTGTTGCGTTAACGGTTGAAGAGTTATGGGGGTCGAAAAAATGTCAAATCTGAAGCCAAATCTCCGTTGTGAAAGGGTAAACTTATTTTGGAAAAGAGATTAGATCAGTAAAAATATTTTTACCTGCCCTTAGTTCCTATGCAGCAGGGTCGGCCTATGATGTTACAGTCCATGTTTCGGTAGCCTGTGTGGTTCCACTTCTTGGGAGATGTGCAGATCTGGACAGATGATGGGTTTAAAGAGGAAACACCTTCGATAAAGATGATGGCGTTAAAGACTTGGGGTGCTTTCACACGAGGATATTCTGGAGGACTCTGAATAGTCTGGGAGCGGAAAATTGATTTGTTTCCTCACTCGAAACTATTGACTGTATTTGAGAACTGGACTGAATGACCCCTCCCCTCTGGCATTCTAAACAGGAAGTACATGCTGGTTCCAAGAAGCCAAAATCCCATAGACTTCTATTGAGAAATGAACAACTTTGAGTCAGTCACTCCATCTGCCAGAATAACCATTCTTGCTCTAATACCTTTTTTTTAACATATGCTTGATAAGGGCTGCATGGTGGCACTGTGGTTAGTCTCACAGCAAGAAGGCCCCCGGTTTGAGTCCCGGCTGGGGAACTTGAAACAGCATCACCACTGGGGGACCTTTCTATGTGGAGTTTGCATGTTCTTGCTGTGCATACATGGATTTTCTCCTGGGACTCTGGTTCTTCCCACCGTCCAAAAACATGCTTCATAGGTGAATTGGCTGCCCTAATTTGTCCCTGGGTGTGAATGTGAGTGTGTGACTGTTCCCCTGCAGCAGGCTGGTGACCTATCCAGGGTGTACCCTGCCTTCGCCAGCAAGTTGCAGAGTTCGGCAGCCCTTTGACCCCGAAAGGGGCAAAACGTGCCTTGAAAATGGATGGTTGTGCTTGATACAATTTCTTTTCATTATATTTTTTCTGTAGTTCAAGTTATTCGTGTTATAAAGTGACCAATCAGATGCTTCAGTAAAGGTAGGTGGAGTCTGCTGGCCCCACGTCCAACGCTCAGAACTTTTAACAGATCTCGTGTAGCTTGCCTTCAGGTGGTAGGGATGTAGCCTTTCAAAATGATTACTCCTGATTGGCTAGAGCGGTGACCAAAGAAACCAAGACTCAGACCAATCATTTCTTACCAACAAAAAAAGAAAGTAATGTGAACTGACGTGAAAAAAGGAAACTGGATTGATTTAATTTGGTTGGAGCTTGAAGTAAACCATTTTCTATGGGGACGTCACACTCACTCAGTCCAGTTCTCAGATACAGTCAGCAGCCTGAGCTTCAGACTGGAAAAGTAGCAGTTACAGCTGCTATTGTTTGGGGCAGTAATGCCAAGCACTAGCACACAATCTGGCTAACTCGTGTACTAAGACTTGTTTTCAGGCAAATTACAGTTTGTCTAATGGTCTGAATCAGAATCCAGGTGAGATTTTACATTTTATTTTAAATAAACTATAGACACTCTGAAGAAACAACTGGGAAACAAACTGCCTGATGCAAAAGCACCCCAATTTTTCAAACAGGAGTGGTGCCCCTCACCGGCCACTTTGTGATGTCATCTGGCCACGTGTGAATCTTGGTAGAGGCGGGCTCTTCACAGATTCTGATCACAACATCAAGCACAGCACAAGTCAGTCCTGGCAGATGTCCGAATTCTGCTCTGTGATGAGATTTGCAGCTTCACCTGGGATCCTGATGACAGACAGAACCTGACGACCTCTTTATGTCCACGGTTTCATTGCTCCACTTCATAAAGGTTGCCAGCGTGTCCTGCATTCAAGTACCAGAGTTTTAAATGAACATAAGTCCTCACTTCAAAGTAGAAATATGTTCACAATTACCCTAAAAGCATTTGAAATATTTCATATACACTACTCACAATAAGTTTGGGAAATTGTTAATTACGTGAGAACTTTTCCTATTTAGTCTGAATTTTGACAAAAATCAATAAAAGTTCTCTTTAATATTACTACTAATGAAAAAAAGAAGCAATTTTCAGGATCGTTATTACCCCCAAAATAAAGGCAATAATAAATAAAGAACTAAATAACAAAATTGACCGTGTCAAATGCGAGTATTTCCACCATTTGCTACAACGATAGTTTGACAATGACGTCTCATGATCTGATCTGAGATCTGATCATCCAGTCTCTGCTTCAACTGGTCCCAGACATGCTCTATGGGGTGAATGTCAGGGGTCATTGCTGGTCGTACCATATGAGGCACTCCTACTTCCTGAAGTCCAGCTGTGACAATGCTGGCACCATGTGGTGGAGCGTTACCATCCATGAACAGCAAGTTGGGGGTGTTCTGGAGGAACTGAGTATGATGATGGTTCAATGACGTCTCTGAAGTAAGAACATGCAGTGACCGGATCATCTACAAGAACCAAATCTGATTTGCTTTGACTGGTGATGCCTGTCCAGACTGTTACTTCTTTGCTACCACAGTGAACCCTGGGGACCATGTTGACCTCGGCCTATCACTCATCTTGCCATCTCCAGCAACGCTGACGACCATCATTTCTGTTCAAGGTGACCAGAGACTCATCAGTGAACAGGACGGTTGACCAATGTTGGTATTGTCCAGGTCACATGGTTTTGTGGCCACTGCAAACTTTCATGTTTCTTTGAGAAATGTTGTTTTACTATTAGCTTTTTTCAAAATGAGCTTTTTATCCCCACAGAATTAAATGTATGCTACATTCAAAAGGTTTTTCATTTAGAATTTCTTTGGTTTTACCTCCAAAAAGTAAAACAAGTGTACGCAGTGAAACCATTATGTGGAAAACACAGCATGGGGTGTGTCTATCACCACAGTACAATTACCTGAAACAGTGAAACAAACACTCTGAAAACAGCATCCACAAAGTTGTTCACAATACCCCTAAATTATTGAGAGTAGTGTATATCACAGTTATTCAGGTGATTATTTTTACACCTCATAATCACCTTTTATTCTGAAGATAGGTACATTTTCAAATGAAGGTCATGTCAAAAAATGAAGTTTGGGTTAGAAGCTACTAAACATATACACAATTCTTAACACAGAACTTTAAAAAGTAGGGGTGTAACGATTAATCGACTTCTATTCCTACGATCCGACCAGATCGATCTGTATGAGGCAGAATCAAACTGAATAGACCTTTATTCTACCAATAAAAAAATGAGATAAATCAATAATTGAATCAATCTTGGAAAATACCATTTGGATTGAGACAAAACAGGCTTATTTTATTCTAACATAATAAACAACTAAAAGCCACCCCAGCAGACACGTGATGCAGCAAAAACTGATCAACCATCATTCCAGATCATACAGTGTGCTAGAATGTTCTAATACTGTTCCCTTTGGATTATTTTGATGTAGAAACACAACAGTGGGATAAACTTTATCAAACTAAAATGTGAATGGATTTGACATTAATGCTTGTTTACTAGTTTGTTTTTTACACATATTTAATTTACACTTGATTATTGTGCAAGAAATAGAAGGAATCTGGAGAACTTCAGCTGCACTGTTCAGTCCCAGGGGTTTGTGAGTCACACTGGTTGAAGTTTTCGCTAAAGATGTCCTAGATCGATCATTGGTCAGTGAATCGGATCATTCAAAATGAACCAAAATCGAAAGTGAATCGAATCGTCAACCACAAATATTGAATTGAATCAAATTGTTAAGATGAACTGTTACACCCCTAGACAAAAGGTATAAATGAAAACCTTACAGAGCAGCCACTTCTTAGCGTCTGCACACATCCAGAGTTATCATTCTGAACGCAGCAGCCAGACTCTCTTTCAAGGTTTTGGGCATTTTGGATCAATGTGGATATCTGTACGTCTTTCCGCATGCAGGGGGAGAACTTAGCCCCCAAGTGGATCAGATCCTCCTGAAAACCCAAGAGAACGATTGTGAATAAATAACAAGTGAACAGAATCAGTTAGAAGTGCAAGGTCTTGTCAACAGTTTGCTTGAACACAGTCTGTGTGGGTCATTCGAGGTGAATTATGAGGAACACTTACCGAACCCGGACCGATCCAAAAGTTCTCCTGCTGGACAAACTTGACGCTTTCATAAACGCCTTTATTCTTTAGCACCTGCAGAGGGCAACAGAACACAAGACAACACTGGCAGTCAATAACAGACGAAAAAAAACTTCCAGTTTGTAAACAGAATCACTTCTTAAATGCAAATGTGAATACAAAATTAACTACAGTAACTCAACCTCTTCTTTACCATTAATAGCGTCATTTTTGCCAACTCAGATACACAGACATTGGTGTACAGATGCCATTTTTGATGAAGTTCAAAGCTTCACTCACCAGATCCATAGTAGAGTGCTGTGAAAACCCCACAGGGGCAAAGCCATAAGTGCAGATGGACAGAAGTGTGATAACTATGTGGACGAAGGTAACCCAATAAGTGAAGTAGGGCCTGAAACCACAAGCAGAAGGAAAGAGCTGAAGCAGCTGAAATGTGTGTAGTAGTTTCAAAGATTACAAATTAAAGATGACTCCAGTGAGATCATTCTACCTCAAATCACATGTTTATTAGTTATGGATTAAAAATGTATTGGTTTCTAAAAAACAGATTCAATGTTTTTCACAGTTGCAGTTGTTCCTCCTCACTAGAATGTGGTTCACCTTTTGTAGACTCACTATTCATGCACTTTGCATACTGTTTTTTTACATTGTGTTTGACGTCCTGATTGGCTGAATTGAATTTATCTATTGAATAGGGACAATTATAAAAATATAGTCACTCCAGAACCGCAGTCCCATACCCCTATCATAATGCTTTAGCAGAAGCTAATTTGCAGCATTTGTTCAAAGTTGGGCTTTTTTTTTTTTTACAAGAATGACAATAAAAATAAAAATTAAATTCTAGAAATAAATAGTTATTGTTTAAAAATTAAATAAACATCATTGGGTTGAGATCTTTGTTTTCATTCTTTAACACTGGACTTATTTTTCTAACAGGATTTGAACTTAAAAGATCTAAACAAGAGAGAACAGTGTGAAAATGTTCATGTCTGTCTCAGAAAAGTGGATGAAGTTTGTAGTGAAGAATTTTACAGCCTTAAACATCTGCAATCCTACTTCCCAGTTTGCACCTTTCACAAGTTATTTTTAGAACATAACTCCCTCGATTAATGACGGAAGACTGTAGGGAGGTTTCATTTTAATTTTAGGAGTGTAGTAGCAAGGCAGCAGTGTGTGGTTCCAATGCTAACCTGTGGTTGTGGAAATCGTCCAGCTGCTTCTGGATGTTGCTGCTGAGGCTCTGTTTGTAATGTCGGTTGAGCCACTTCCCCACCACGCCCATGCCGTACTGGCGCTTCTGCCTGGGGAAGGCAAAGTGCTTCACCTGGGAAGCGATTCGCTGCCCGCGCCGATGTTGACTCGGTTCTGCTGGTGCACTCAGTGCTTTTAACGTCATGCTGTCACCTTTTCTGAGGATGGAAGGACAAGCAGAACTGAGATGTCAGTTGTGAGCACAAAGAATGTGTTTCACCAAATAGAAACTGTGTTTTTTTGTTTTAATTTGTGAGAATCTGCTGTTTGAGGATCCGGTATTCTGTCAGGGTTATTAAACAAAGCTTTACTCACTGAGAAGGCTCAGATGGAACTAAATTGGCAGACAAGGGAGGGGAATAAAACACTTCATCGGCCGTAGAGTACTCATCATGGACATCAGCCTAAAAATAGCAAAGAAAAATCTCAGATATCAGTTAAAAGTGACAGGTGACGTTTAGAAGGCAGACAGGCTGATGAGATGAAGCTCTTTTGTAATCAGAGTGCAGAAACGGAAGTCAGACAGGAGATTTGCCACAGTAAAACAAACAAAAAAAAGACCTAAATTCCAGAAACTTTTTTGCTGTCCTCAGCTCATCCTGAGAATGAATAAAAACTAATGAAAACTGAGAAAAACACAAATATCATCAAGGATGGAGCTACAGCAAACTGCCAAATAATGATGTTTTTATTTGTTTCATATTTAAAGGGATCAAACCAAACAAAACAAAGCTAAAAAGACAAAAGAAAACCAGGAGGGAATGTAAAGAAACGAGTATGGAAGCGAGATCATGACAGAGAGGTGACCGACCTTGCTGAAGGAAACAGATGCAGGCGTGTCGGCAGAGTCCACGGTGTCTTCGCCCATGATGCCGGGGTGAGGGAAGCTTCTCCGGGGGAAACTTCGAGCAGAGTGTAAGCCCGCCAAGCTGCTGCGCCCCTGAACATGAGCACAGGACAACCGTCACATGCTCTGGAAGTGTTTTGTCCATTAGAGTAACTGCTTTTACTTTAAATTTTATTTTATAATAAAAACAGTTTTCTGCAAGTCCAAGTAATTCATTAAACATCTTTCTTTGCACTATTAATTTAACCCCTTTGAAGTTTAAACAATCGTATATTCTCACCAGCTGCCAGATGACGGTTTAGTTACACTTTGTAGGTGAAGAAGGCCAAATAAAAACAGGCATGAACTTTTAAGAGTTCAATCTTTTCAACTCAATAAAGCCCCGGAAAGTCTAAAGAAACTGAGTTATGCAAACATTTCTATGAGGATAGCACATCAGAAGTGATATAAACTAAATGTATCACATGTCTTCAACTTAACTTTTGTAAAAATTTAAACGTAAAGCCCATTTTTTTGCATGTAAAGAAAAGTGTATTTATTTCAGAATCTTTATAAATAAACAAAGAATTAATAAGCCAAGTATATTATTAAGTTACTGTGTAAAACCAAGAGAAATGATGTGACCTTGACATTAAAATTTTATGTAGAAAGTTTGTTCAGAAATGTACAAATAATCACGTTTTTGCACAAATCGAATTGCCATGTTTTGTCTTGGGTTTATTTGACCTGATTTCCACAAAAGATAGCATTAAGAAAAGCTTAAGCAGAAGTTTTGAAAGGTTAATAACAAGTATGGAGATCTAAAGCTTGGAAATGAGTGCCCCCCCTCACCCTCAGCAGGTTGGAAGCAGCCCTGATGCTCATGCGAGCGACGGACTCTCTCTTCCGCCTATGGCGGCTGTAGCTGGTGAAAGAGCTGAGCGAGTTGATCCCTGGAGTGAAAGGACCCCCCTGCATGGAACGGGGTGTCCTCGGGGAGCGACTGTCCAGGTCATCTGGGGTCCGGAATGGTCGTCCCCGTGCCAGGGGGTCCACGATCTGACAAGAAAAAGGATTACGCCACCATTACCAACACGCGTTGAGTCTGAAAGAAAACTTCCACGCTGCAAAAACTGAATCTAAAGAAAGTAAAAAGACTGTTGCTTCAAGAAAAATTGTCTTATTTTCTGTTTTGCAAGAAAAAGAATCTTATCAAGAAAGGTTTTTATTAGCAAAATAATCTTAGTTTAAGAAAACATGTCTTAATGACTAGATTTTTTTAAAATTTTGCAGTGCATCTCCTGATGTCATAGTGAGTCTGAGCAGATTACACTGAGTTTATTTTTTATTTTACACTTTGGCTGAGAGACGACACAGATGTGCTGCTCTTGGGTCACATACTTTGGGAAACCTGTGTGCGGCAGGTGAGTCCAAACTCAGGTCCATGCTGGTGGCCGTCTCCGCCTCCCTGTACTGGGGCTTCAGCTTGCCGTAGCGCTGGCTGCAGTGGCGGATGCTCTTCCTTTGCCATACCTGATGCTGAGTCTCACAGTCCTCCCCCACACCAAACCACTCTGCAGTGTTTCTACAGACGAGTCACATGTCATAGAAATGCCAATCAAACAAGGCGACGCATGATTTCAAAACTGCAGACAGGTACAGTCCTCCATCATGAAAAAAATGCTACAAGAACATGTTAAAAACACCATTATCATTGGAGTGGGTCTAAATATTTCCTTACAGAGGTCTAACATAAATGACATGCTTGACTAAAAGTAAGGCTGAGGCGTCAGCTTACCTTCGAATGCTTTGGGTTAGGGATGTTTGTCTACCAAGCCTGGGCCTTCGTTGCCTGGTTGACCCGCCTCCATCTAAAGGGGAGGTGTTTTGATGGGTCACACTGCTCTTAACTGACATCCTTGAATGCTGGACAAAAAAAAGCAAAAGCGTAGACGTCAAAAACACAAGCAAATAAAACCATGACTGACAAAGCGGAAAATCTGAACTTCTGAGGGCGTGTGAATGGAGGAAATAACACAAAGTATTGATTTACTGCTTCACAGCAGAAATGACAGAGAAGGACACCAGGGAACAGACATGTAAGACTCTAGGACCTTTAACAGGCTTTAAAGTTCCACTCTGATTAGCTTTTGATCTTTTTTTTAGTATTCTCAGTAATCTTTTAGTCTGTTTTTAGTCAAAATAAAATAAAAAAAATCTGTGTTGTTTTCTATGACATATTTTCAGCAGTCTCACTTGTGGGCTTAATTTCTAAATTACAAATCTTTTTCTAATGGCATTTCTTTCGTCTGCTCCTGATTCACAATGATTTGATTAAACAAATACTCATAAATCTTTTGCTTAATTTTCTTTTAATAAAATGCACCAAGAACATGTTAAAAACACAAAAAACCCATGTTCATTGGGGTCGTCCCTTTTCTCTGATTTTACAGTTCAGATTTTTTCTCTACTACAGACCCCCTTCCTTTTCCTAAAGTCAGAACCAAAACTTCTGGCGAAGCTTCATTTAGTTATAACGGCCCTTGCTTGTGGAACAGAATCCCAGAGAACCTCAGGGCTGCAGAGATGTTTCATGTTTTTAAAAAAGGACTTCTAGCTGACATTAAGAAACACTTATTAGAGTTTTAAATATTTTACCTCTTTATACTTTTTTGATGTTTTATTGATGGTGAATTGTTTTTTCTATACCTAGTTTTGAATTCTACTTGTCCATTAAGGTTTACCTTATAACCTCTCCTTTTCCTTTAATGTCTGTTACTCTTTTTAGATTTTGTTTTAACTCCAGTGTTTTCCTCAGCGGGATCCTCCACACAGAGACCATCCCTTATCATGGCACGAGGTCATTGCATTGGCAGCCTCCCACTTGATTTGATCAGTGGGTGTCCCATAGTGACGTCCTCTGTGATCATGACTGTGTGTCAGCAGCTGCTGTGGACAATTCTCCAAAATATAATCTCCTAAAATCAGCATTAAGCATGGTTTGCACTTCAGTTTCTATTTCTATTTTTGTTTTGAGTTTTATTCATTTGTCATTGTATCTTCAATCATTCTATCATTTTGTTGGGTGCAGGGGAGATTTATGTTTTGTGATTTCCTTTTTAATTATGTTGAGCCTGTAAAGCCCTTTGTGTTACTGTTGCATGAAAAGGGTTTTATAAATAAAGTTGATTTGATGAGAAAATGTTGAGAATGTAGCTTTTTGTTTTTCTTGTTTGTTCTTATTCCACCAGTGCATAAATAAAAAAAGGTGCGTATTTCCATCCTAACCCATTTCCTGTGTAAGCCAACTTTTCAAGACTGCTCATACATGATAGCAGGCTTTAGCAGATTATTTTCTAGTTGTGCGTACTTTTGGAAAAGCTGCCAGTGTAAGTGGACTGCAGAGGTTTGAGTTCACAACATATTTGAATGTTAATGTTGCTACTTTAGGAAACCTGCTTCATGCTTGATTGAGTTCAACAGAGAGAAACTCATTAACTGCAGCAGCTCATTTTAAACAGTGGAAGTATTACTTCCTGTTGTAAGGCGTGTTGTTCATCAGGTTGCAGATTTTACCCATCCATTCATCAATCCATCCATTTCCTAAACCTGCTTTGACCTGGTCAGGATGCATATTTCACATACAAGTAATTTTATACTTGATCATGTTATTGTGAAATCAGTTCATCTTTGAAAACCCACTCCATGTTCTTGTGGCCTTTTTCTAATGATGAAGGACTAATATATATAATATTAAGCTTAAAGTTGCATTTCTGAGTAGTTCTTTGTTTAAATTGTGATGAATCAGGAGCAGGTGAAAACATGCAGTTTGAAAAACCCTGTAGTTGTTACGCACAAACTACAAACGGCGGGCCACAAGCTCCTCGCTCCCCTCCATTCTGATGCATCCACTTGAAGACAAATGTATTCCCATGTATGATGGGAAATGAGCGCAGGCTTAGTGCCCTGCCAAACAGTCCCACCCACTCAGAGAGGAATTTCTGATAAACTACTGCCACTCTGCAGAAACTGTCCTAGAAAACCAGTATTTTTTTTTTTTTTATTTTGGCTGAAAATGTCATAATAAAAAAGGAAAAGACCACTGGAAACATTTGACATAAACCAAAAGATGATCAGAGTGGAAGCACAGCTGCATTTGTTGACATTTTACAACAAGATTTTATGATTTAAGAAAAGCTACGAAGTCTGATCATCAACCAAAGTTTAAACTGGAGTGTGCATGTAATAACTGTCTTTTAGAAATCTAAAAAAAAATGATTATTGATCCAAACCAGCATCTGAAAACTTGGTGACCTCACTCATCTAATGTCTTCTCACTGAGGCAATCACACCGACACTGACACACAAACATCTGCTTCTACACACTTTTACTTTTCACTGTTTCCCTTCATATCCATCCAGCTCCTCCGGAAAGTTCTCAGTTAATCCAGAATGCTTCAGATTACAACAGTTCTGGATCAAAGGCTTCAAAAGCAAGATGTGGAATAAACACCAGGATTTCCAGACTTCACCTGAATATGCATGGACTTGAATGCACAACAAAACTGCTCATTAATATTCTAACCCATGTGGAATATACATTAATCATCACAGACTCTTAATAAAGCAGATCATATGACTCCATTAAAAAAACACGAGAACTGACTTCCAGACTTTTCAGAAGCTCATCTTTTTTTATCTTTCCTGTCTGTGAATGTCATTTTGATAATTCAGCTCATTTCCAACAACCTTAAATGATCCAAAACATTGCAGAATAAGGAAATAACATGAAAGGAGATCATGATAAAAATGCTATAATGAAACAAACTAATGAAAACAGACTGCTAAATACAGACATATGATAAAATAAGAAAGTAATAAACGTCACAATAAAAAATAAATAAATTTAAAGCTCAACTTTGTGTGGCCCTACAACAGACGGATGACCTTTTCGGGCCTTTGCCCAACAAAACTGTGTGGGTTCCTGCTGCCCTGTGGGCCTGAAGGGGATACAGCAGGTTCTGAGGATGGATGGATGGATGGATGGATGGATGCACTCTCGCCTTACAGCAAGGACACCCTGGTTCAAATCACAGTTGAATCTTTTCTGCATAGAGTTAGCATGTTCTCCTCATGCATGGGTTTTCTCCCGATTCCTCCCACAGTCCAAACGCAGGCTTCATAGATTCAATGCTGATTCAATTTGATTGTTTTAAACCCAGTTTTACAAAGAATTGTATAAAAGTTTTGAAAACTTAAAGGAGAGGTGTTGAGTGTCTTGTCATGCGGTTAGACAACCATCATCCAGCGAGAAACAAAAGAGCTAAGTCACCTGTTTGGGAGGAGGATCAGACGTCTCCTCAGGCGGAGGGATGGCGATCACAAGGCTGGGCGGCTTCTTGCTCTGAAGACGGCTGTCTGACCGGCCTCCGTTTGGAGGCGGGTCCTCCTCTACCTGAGGTTCCATCCTGTCAGATTACTGGAGACGACAAAGTCAGAAACAAGGGAATCATTTCAAAACAATTTACCCCTCAGACAAAGATCAATTCTATTTAAACTGTCTTTATTTTTCATGTTTTAATGGGAAAATCAATGATGACAAATGCTAAATCTAAATGTTTTCATTTGTCATACATTTTTATTAAAAATAACCTAACAAAGACATTTAACCTTTACTTCTGAGTGAAAACTTTTCCCAAAGACTAAAATTACTTTAAAAGCAGAACTAACAAACGAACAAACAAAACCGGAAGAACCATTATGATTACACATAAAACTAATGCAAAAAACAGAACAAGAACACTTATCGATAAATGATTTCACATTACTGAAGTTATAAATGTCTCTTTTCACTGTGTTTAGTAAAACAACCTGTGAGAAATAAGAAGAGTCGACACATGATGTGAGGTCACATTTAAGCAAAAAAAAAAAAAAAAAGAATGTCCAAATTCAACACAAAAAGCAACTCCACATGCAATCTAACTAAAGAAAATCAGAACTGATCACATGTTATAGATTTATAAATACTAATATATAAACACTAATAATTAAGCTAGCAAAAGCCAGTAAACACTAAATGCATTTTCGGGTTGGACATTTTTGTTGTTTGTCAGTGTTTTTAAATGCAGTCTTCTCAAAACCTGAATTCCAGCAATTTTCCGTGAGCTCACAGGTTTGCTCTAGTCGGCGCGGGTGAGATGTCCTAACTGGATCCTTTGTGACACGAACAACAGCAGGGGTAAACTCAATTTCTGCTGCAAGGTCTTGCTCAACTTTCTGCTTGATCTGCAACATTTTGTTCCTGCTTTCTGAAGTCACACTTTTGAAGAAACTCTTAACATGAACTCTTAACATAAACATGAAGAAAAACTGCAAAAGTTAAAAAAAGGGTTCAGAGAAGATTAAAAAAATCCTTTGAGAAAAATAAACATTAATAATAGTTTAATCCAATAAAATATTATCACATAAAGAGGTACTGCATTCAGAAGTAGCAAATGAACATTTGTGAAATATTTATATAGAATAAACAATTAGGGCTTTTTAAATTGTATTTCTACAAAAGGTAAATAAAAACGTAAATAATAAACCATAGAATTTCTCTTGTATTATAGGCGTTACAGTTTTTACACAATTTTTTATGGTTCAGTTTCCCAAAGTCAGTTTTATTAAGCAAAAACTGCAATTTTTACTCTGAAAACATTAAACATGTCTGTGTCAGAAGTCATGTAGAGTCTGCAATGACATTTCAAAATACAATAAAGGCTGTGAGATCTGAAGAAACTTGTTTAACAATGTTGCAGATTGGATATCAGGTCAGTCATTTCATTTTTTATCTTTATCAATGAATAAAACACATTAAAACAATGACTAACATATGTTTCTTTTATGCAGAATGCACTCTTATGAGCAAAGTTGAATAAATCATCAGTATACATTTTCTTTAAATAAAAATGACTCCGCTGTTGTGACAACGGGAAAATACAATAGTTGGTTACAACTTCTGTTTAAGATCCTCACAATGTGTTTTTCCACTTCTGGTCTAAGTGTCATTTCATCTGAAGGCATTCACAAACCCTGTAGATAATCACTTTCATTATAAAACCCGCCACATTGACATGAGATCATCTCATATTCTGCAGGACGATTCCTGAGAAAACCATCTGTGTTTACTTACAACAGATCATGTTTACTGAACCCAGCGAGCTGTCAACAGGAAACCACAGACCGATCATTCTTCATCGCCTTGATTGAGCGGATTTAATAAGATAAATATGTCAGTCAGACTTACTTATTCTCTTCTCTCAGACATTGGCAATCACAGTGCAGCAAGTTCAAGGCTATTCCTGGAGCTCCCGCCCCCTAACGGAGCGACCAAATACTTCAAGACGGATTGAAGCCGACACAGACAGAAACCTTTAATCTCAAGGAGTGGCCAAATCCTTTGTTCTGGCCATAAAGGCTTCGGTGTCGTTCTGGTTTTTGAAAGTCAATGCGAGGCCTGGGGGGTCTGCAGCAGGAAAGGCAGCAGAGCAGAAATATGACACCAGGTCAGATGATAGCTTTGATTCCACAACACAGTACAGGAGCTGTTGTGCACAGCCACGAGATCGCCCTGAAACACCTACAGACCGTTTCTGGCACACCTTCACAGCCGAAGGTTTTCTTCAGTCTGCTGAATTCTTTGTTCTGTCCTTTTGAGGATGAAGTAATCATCTCCTGTCTGTGACAACAATAACACAACAAGAACTCTGACGAGAAGATAAATCATCACACGGCTAACAGATACAGGTTTAAAGTCAGATTTCCAGATAAAGAAAAGAAAAAATGAGTATAGGAAGTAGAAACAATTATAATTCAGTTTTAATATTTTCAACACACAATGACATTCATTGTTTATTGCAGTTTTGTTCTACATGTCATTTTAATGTCTGAATATTATGACTTTTCTTTGGAAATGCGCTCATTTCCATGACAGTCTCAAATCATTAACCATTAGGAAATGCCATTTATTGCCTTAACCCCACCCAGGTAACTTGAAGTTAGAAGAGTGCCTCTTAATAGTTTTTAATTCTTAAAATGAAGCAGCTAAATTGAATTGATGGGTGAAACCAACACTGCTCAAATATGAAAAATAGAATTTAAAAAAATCTTTAGATTACTGTGAAAAGCAGTTTGGTTTCTTGCAGGATGTAATAAGAAACTTGTGGATATTATTTTGGTTTGAAAAGGGATTTCATTTGATGTTAAAAACTCACTATGATCATCTTTTGATCCATTTTAAAAGCATTCCCAGTGGTCTGTCTGTTAATTATGATTATGCTGTTTTTAGCAAAAATCAGAAAACCTTTGTGGTTTTCTTGGACATAGTTTCTGCAGAGCAGCAGGAGTTCTGAAGAAATTCACCTCTGAGGTTAGGGCTGGACCCTTGCCCCATACTTCCCCTTCTTTTTGCTGAGAGCTCTGTTTTCACCCTCTCCTGCTAGCTGACAGCTCCTTACATTCCCAACTCAACATCATCGGTGCAACATGGTGAGCAACATTGAATCAATGTGTCTACAAATTATGTATTTGAATGGAACTAAGCAGGGAGCTTGTGGCCCACCCAGCATTTTTTCTTCGTCATAAATAGAATCATTTTCAAAGATTTTTTCGTCTTCTCCTGATTCAAAATGATTTCTTTAGATGTGTCCTCCATCATCAGAAAAATACCTCAAGAAGATGTTAAAAAGACCCATAGCACAATTTTATTTGGAGTGGACTTTAAAGAACTTAAACGAGCAGAAAAAACAACCCTGACCGATGTGGTTCATTTAGAATTTCCTTCTGAGGGATGGTAAAGGATTGACTTAATCTTTTCTTAAGTTCAAGAACTGGTCTACAAATATGAAGGTTTATTTCTGTTGTGAAGTTTGGCAGTTTGACACAGGAAGTGACCAAACTTGGTTGTGTAAAGTGACATGGCAGTTCATTACTGAATTGACCTGGCTCAATATTGTTATGGTTTCAAAATGATCACCTTTGATGGCAATTTAACTTTTTAAATCTAAAACTTGTATAAGTTAATTCAGTTAAATTTGTGAAAACAGATGTTTCTGCACATTTTCAGAGAGCGGAATACTTCTGCTTCATCGAAAGATCCCTCCTTTTTGCAAGTTATATGAACTGTGCATCTGATTGGCTCCCCTTGGAAAAAGGCTGACAGTGGAAATACAGGAGTGTTTGTTTGTATTTGTTGGGTCTCAAATCAGCAGAATCTTCTGCAAACACAGAGATGGGCAGAGTGCTGTTCATTCCTCAGAGCTGTGCAGCTTTACACGCACACCCATGTCCTGCAAGCCACACATTCTGCAGGCGACGGACAGAAGAAGATATCCCCTTTCATTTTCTGCAGCACTTCTCTTGGGGGGGGTGCACTTGGCCCAGCTGTCCAGCAAATGGAAAATAAAAAAGAGCCTGGCTGGCTTCATGAGGAAAACAGAAGCCGTTTTGTGTGACGGTTTTCATGGGAAACACATTTATATCTGCTAGTTTAACAGAGCTTTATTCATCATCATCATGGGGACACGAGCAGCCACGAACATCATTTAAACATAATTTATTACCGAACTCAAATCTTTTTTTGTGAATGTATTTTTGGCATTCTTGAGCATCTGCTCCACACGCCTCCACAGATCTGCTTCTACAAGAAGCAGTGAGATCTATCTGAACTGGGGAGCTTTTCGACCAGTATCACCGTTTAGCATTATCACTCATTTTAAAGATTTTTCAAAATATATGAAAGATTTTTAAGTATCCTGCTTCTGTGAGAAGCCAGCAAATAAAAAGAACCAAGGAGGATAGAGAAATCTGAGCTGAGTATTGACTAGATGAAGAAGCCTTTCAAAGACTGAAATGAATATGTAAAATCAATTTTTCAGACCCAACGAGCCCAGATTTTGTGTCATTTTATTGACTTGTGTTTTCAATCAAGCTATGAGGTTTTCTGATTTACTGTTCAGAGAATCTTTCACATCAAAAACTGAAATGTCTTCCGCACTGATAAACAACACTGTTGCTGAACACAACAAACACTGCAGCTTCACTTGGCTGGATTAACAGATGATTAAACTCATTTCACCTATATCAACCAAAAACATCAATCTGTAAAGACAAGGAACATCTCTGCTAAGGCAACCAGATTTGATGAGATTCTATTTTACTGGTGTTTATATTAGTCAACATCAAATTATTCATGACAATTATCGCAGGACATCAGCGAGAGCAGCGTTTTAAACTCCATTAGTGCTGAAGACCAAAACACTGTAGCAACATATCATACTCATTGAACATTTTGTAGCTTCAGAGAAAAGCATTTCTCCAAAACCATCAGTTGTCTCTTACAAAGAGAGGAGTGAAAGTCTGGCTAATTATGAATACACCACAATAAAAATGACTGCAATCATGAAGTCAGCTCTGCAGCTTCCTCTGCTCGGTTATTTTTATGGTCTCATAAATCCTTCTTTAAGGTGATGTCGACCATTATTTTTCACTGAAATGTTTTCATAGCTTGAGTACTTTAAGATTTGTTTTTTCTTCTGGAAAGCCTTTCAACGTGTCAAATAGCTACTTTTTTCCTAACTGCCTAGAAGAGATGGTTAATAAGTTGGTCTAGAATGTCTTTTTAAAGTCCCACTACAATCATCTGTTGATCTATTTTCAAATCATTTCGAGTGCTCTTTTAATAATGATTATGCCGTTTTTAGCAAACTTGTGTTGTTTTCTAGAGAATAGTTTCTGCAGAGTGCCAGGAGTTCATTAGAAATTCACCTCTGAGTTGTGAGCGGGACTGTTGACGTGGAGTAAGCCTGCCTTAATCTCTCATCATGCCTTTGTTTACACTTTCTACCGATAGTTTACAGCCCCTCACACCCCCAACCTAATATTCCTGGTGCAACAAAAATGACAAGCAATATCAGCAACACCAATCTTTATGAGGAGATAGCTCTGTTGTGTGTTATTTTAATATTTGTTGTAATAAGTAACTCAGAACAGATAAGGTGTCTTATTATAAAAACAGAAAGCAGTGACAATCCTGTTTCATGCTCTGCTGTAAACCGTGTGTGTTTGGTGGGGGTGATTACATTTCTAAAGTGACACTGGCTTAACCACGGCTGAACGAAATGCGGCCCCTGGCCTGTGGGCAAGGCTCCAGAAGTGAGTGCTTCTGGCCGACACTGCTGCCTGAGTGGGCTTGGATCCCCCGGGCGGGAAACGCAGACCCGGTAGCAGGTGCTGCGTGTGGCAGGACATCTGAGTCAGACGGGGTGTCTCGGTCTCGCTTCCAATCGAGGAGGCCAGCCGGGCCCTGCAGGTCATAGTGGCCTTCCACCGGGGACTTGACGGGCAGCCGAGCCGGCAGAGGTTCTCCGATGGCAGGCAGAGTGTGCACTCAGTGTAGATAAACATGCATGTAACAGTGACGCATGTATCAGAGGATATTTGATTGACCATTCTGCATGTCAATCAAGTGTCATACCTCGCGTGAGGATGATTATTTGCTGACGGATTTTTGTTTTAATATATTTTTGATATATAAGTGAAGGTGCGCAAACACAGCACACACACGGTGTGCACGTGAAATGTTAATGCCCTTGAGGAGCCCATCGGATGTCCACACAAACTATGCTTTGATTGTCTAATTTTCTCATTTCAAACAGTCAAGCTGCACGCTACACTTGACGTGTGAACAGCACTAACAAGCTTCCTGTGCAGGGTGCAGGATTTGGGAAGATTAAAAAATGAAAAATCTATTCAACACACCTGCGTCTCGTCTACTTCACCCTTAAGTGCCCGTATGTGTTGTACATGTGGTTGCTCGCATCATGCCTGCAGAAAAAAAAAGTTCAACATTTTCACTCAACAGCTTCACCAAACAGTTTACGACTGTGGTATTTTGTGTGTGCCTGTACTTGACCTGTACAGGTTTGTTTATTCTTCACCAGCAGACAGTCTGTATCCACTGGTTAGGGGACTGGGACTAAGGCTTTAGTACCAAATGACACTATGTGTAAAAATTCAGATGTAATAGTCTGTAACTAATGCGTTAAATTGGAGAATTGTATCAAAAGTATAATTCTGTGGACACTGTCACTTCCTGGAATCCCTAACATAAGCTCTTTCCAAAGTTGTGCAATACTTCTGGCCCACACACCCACCTTTGAAATGTCCGAGCTGAGACTCACGAAAATAACTGTTCCAGGTTTCGATAGAGCTTCAGTTTTTTCATTTCATTTTTCTCCTCTCTCAGCTGACTTCTTCCTCATCTGTTCCCTTATTGGCTGATCAAAGATGCTGATGAATGCTTCCATGAATCAATCTGAAGATTTACTTTCGCCCACACATTTTCAGATTGGGAAGAAGTCCAGCTAAATGAATTGGTGCTGGTGTAGGTACCACGTGTTTCCCAGAATTCTCTGCAAAAAAACCAGTGTGCATCGATGCTCACTAGATTGTGGAATATTGACCACAATGCATTGCATTTGAACAATTTCAGCGATAAAAAGTATTTAAATGTATGTTTTGAGTAAACCATAAACTGTTTTTATCATGAAAACACAGTGGACTCATAAATAGCCTTCGTAAAATGCTTGCATTGATTAGGTTTTCACTTAGGAAATTTGGTGACGTAGAGCTGGGCGACGTGGCCAAAAAATAAAATCCCAAATTTTTTCATACCATACAAATTAAATTTTAATTGATTTTTTTCTCCTTCCTTTTACTTTCTTTGAAAAAAATTCCAAATGACAGAATATATCTAACAAAAACTATTTTATTTATTTATTAACACCTCCTTTGGAAATCTGCTCAAACACAACTAAATCCAAGCTGTAAACATGCTTGTAGATCCAGCAGATGTTTTGAGCTACAGCTCGCTAAAACATCTCATAAAGAGAAACACTTCTTCTGTTTCACCTGATGAAACTAGTTTGTCGTACTCCCACTTTTGGCAGCAACAACCTTTAAACAGATTTTGCTGCATGTGGTTTGATGCTCCAAGTTTGAAGTCACAACCCCACTGGTCAACATTTCATTTTTGTCTAACCAGCCAAGTTGGCCGGTGGATGAAAAAAAAAACAAAAAAAAACTGTCAGGCACGTTTTTCACCAGACAAATGATTACATTATTTTACAAAGAAAATCTATAGGTGTTATAAAAAATGATTTTATGTTGAATGCAGAGACAGGAGGTCACAACATAATGAAAACAAAAGATAAAAACTGTTTAAGTGACTCAGATTTCTAATCAGTCTTTACTCTCTGCTTTCTGCATTTTCACACAGTCTATGAAGTGTTTTAGTTTTAATCACAAATGTGTTCTTTATTATCTTGAGCACAGCTAAAAAGACCCCCTGTGACCCCTATAATGAGAACTGTCAGTCACCATTAGTCTGAACCATTGACATATCTAGTGAAAATTATTTTCTTATTTTTTAAGAAAATTTTATAGCATAAAAATATATTTTACACATTTTAAATTTCCTCTAATTGTAAACTCGAATTAAAACATGGTGAAAAAAGAAGGACATTATCCGCCATGTCTTAAAGTCCACATCATGGAAATATTCTCTGACTTTAAACCAATTTGTGGTTGCAAACTGGCAACAAGCGGAACAGCTTGTTAGCATAGCATTAGTTGTAGCATGGTAGCATCAGTGTGCAACAACACTGCCGTCTCCAAATCAACACTTTTTATTAAACTCTGTTGCTGCTGTGAGTCCACATTTGGTTTATCCACCTTTTCTGTTTGGATCTGGTTAAAAACCACGTCCTGCTGCTCCATCAGCCTAAGCTAAACGCTACACAGAAAAGTTTACAGAAGCTACTGGAGTGGGGGTGGCGGTGGTGCTTGTGTCGCGTGTCCTTGTAAATATTGCACAAGTATTTTTTTTGGCCTTACAGAAAAAGCTCCTCTGCTTGCTGCTGCTTTCCTGTCTGCTCGTTGCGAGAGACGGGCGGGCTGACTTTACTGGAAAAATAAAATCTCGATTTTCCCAAAAATAAACAAATTTGTCTAAAACAATAAATTAAACTTATTTGATTAATTGCCCACTCCTATGGTGACATCATTTTCACTGCTTAAAAAAAAAAAAGTAGTGAGAATGGTGTACAAATTAGTTTTAAAATCCAGGGCACTAGATAGTCCTGTACTATATAGTTTTTTAGTAGTTAGGGAGTAGGGAAGGAATTCAGACGTAGCCTTAGTGTCCAGATCTGCTCGACCAAACTGTAATTTATCCAATCGTAATCTTAGACATCATCAGGCCAATGTACAACCAAACAAATATTGCAGCGTCATCATTAGCCACAAGCCCCGGTATCGATCTGACAAGTCGAACACCTATGGCACCTACACCCAATGATGACAGGAAGCCTCATCAGGAAGTGATGGTGGTATAACTGGTTTAAATGGCTCTTAGCATTCACTACATTCTCAAATCATTCTTCTGCTTTAGACTATTGCAAGAGTTCAATTTCAGTTCAGTTTTGATGATGGTCAAAATGTAATGGTGCAAGTCACTCTTGGGTCAGACTCACTTCTAATCTTTAATGAAGAGACTAAACTGTTTATGCAGCCTCAGAATGAAGAAACTGGACTGTTATTGGTTTCTATAGAATTGCCATAATATAATCAGAGCATCTGTACTTTGAGCTCACATACCTATGTACTAAAAACGGGTTCCAAAAATGTTTTTGTTACACTCAGAACATCTATACCGGGGTCACATTTTCATGAAGTGCATCATTTTATGCTAAACCAAAACAGCTTTAGTGGGCGTGTTCCTACAACTGTCATGCTTGTGCGCCCCGCCTCTTTGTCTATATGTTCAGTGATGTCATAGCCAGACAAGACGGCAACAAAAAAAAAGATAACTGAGAAAAAAACTGGCTTAAAATTAGCTCCAAATAAACCATCTATTTTATTTTTTTTGGCATTTCATAAAGCTCCTCCCTGTGTTTGCCTCGCTCTCCATTATTTAATATGTCTTTAAAAAGTTACTTCATTTCCCTTTTCTGTTTTTTCTTACTGCAAATATTTTTTTCTTCTCATCGTACTTAATGCTAAAAACACCATTTACTGTTGGTGGAAAATTGTCAATTGTTGGAAAAGGTTTTCTTACGTGATGTGTTTTTCTTATTTTAAAGGCAAAATATAAATATATTTTTGGTTAGTACTAAAAACATGATATAAAACTGAAAAGGGGAGAACAATTCAATGATGTATATGTACTTATGATTAATAACATGAAGGTTAAAAACACTACAAGTAATCAGAGCTAATCAAGATCCATATTTGTCAAATTTACAAGCAGAAATCTGAATAAATCTAAGCAAATCATGTTTGCCGTGAAACTATTCAATCTGATCTGATCTTCTGATCTAGCAGCACTGCGACACGAAAGCTTTCTCTTAAAATGAAAGCACAACGTCTGAACAAACAAAAGCTGAAAGTCGGATCTCATTCTGTTAATGGGTGACCAGCAGGGACGAAGGGAAGCGGAGCTGTGCAGCACGTTGGCCGGCAGCCAGTTTGCACAAACGCCACAGAATGACAATGAGTTCTTTGCAGGAACACATTTTTTTTCAGGAAGATTAAAACCTTTAAAGCACCAACAAGATTCTCTGAATCCTTCCATCTCCAAGAACATGGAAAGATTTGAAATGTAACTTTTGTGTTTTAACAAAGACAATAAGAAAAAGGTATTTCAATACATTTTCTGGTGGTTCTGATGAAATGAAAGAGCATTATGATCAAGACCTTCATTATTTGGGTGTGATTAGAACCAAATTTAGCAAATTATACAGACACAATTAAAAAATACCTATTCAGCATCACTCAGTTGTGCACTTTCCTTTTTATTCAAATTTCTATGCTCAACTAATTTGTTTTATTTTGGTTATGAAAAACGGTGCTCACACCATTAGTGATTTAAATAAAAGAAAGGGAGCACTCACATTAACAAAATTGCAAGTTTTGCCATTAAAACCAACAGAAATGTTATGGATTTGAATAATTGATTTTTCAGTTTACCTGAGTGAGCCATCATTTCGACATATTTACATTCTGCCTGCTTTTTTTTTTTTTTTTTTTTTTTACATTTACTCTGAATGAGACGATCCTTTTGTAGAGTCGTGTATCCACAGATGATCAGGAACTAGCAGCAGAATGCTTCTCAAACAGTAGGAGTGTGTAAACCTCGGTTGTGTTACTCAGAACAACCAAACTGCCCCCTCATTCTCCACTTACAACCACATCTCTGAGCCAACATGAAGCCACGGCTCCGCGTGGACTCAGAAACATTCAGTGTGTCATAAAAAACCTTCCGAATCCAGCTTATAACAAGACTTCACGTTCACCAACATGAAAGCTTGGATGAAAGTGACTCAACTTTTTAAAAAATGACACAGTGTCTTATTTTTTCAAGGTCTGCATGTCCAAACTTGAACAGCCCACAGGTTCAAACACATGTGAGTATGACCTACTTAACTGATGTTACTACAGCGAGTGGACACAGAAAACAACATGCACACAAGATTCCTGCGATCTGTCAACCAAGCTGGAAGTTTTGTTAAAAGCAGCTCAGTTTACATTTTCCAACAGAAATGTTTGTACATTCACACACAAACAGGCGTGCAGGACACATGTTAAGGACATTTTTTCCTCTGGGAACTCCAGAGAAACGTTTTTGAAATATGTTTTCCACCTTAAATAGTCTGTAAAAGGTACTCTACACTGTTATGGGTCAAGCTGGATCCACGTAGATCCCTCGAAATCACCAAAGTCCTGCAAGAAAATACATAATCACTGCAGAAAAACGGTTAGAATGGGAGGAAGAAAGAAAACTGTTTGCAACAGATGAGTCACAAACAGGATATTCCCGATACTGAAAAGAGCCGCTATAAAAAAAGAGTGGGGAAGGCGGCAGCATCACAGGTGAACACAGGAGTCCAAAGGAGGAGGGGAAAGAGAAAACAAACGCAAAATGCCCCCACACAGGTGAAAAGTTTCCAAAAGTCTGACCATCATCCCAAAGAAATGGCCATCTTCTTCTTTTTTCCAAGATAAATGACTTTTCCACAGTCATGTTGATAATCCATAGCACCAAAGATGCACCTAAATACATGAACGTGACGTTTACCCCCCCTCCTTTTAGAAGTGTAATGGTCTTAGTTCAACAAACCAGATAAGTGTGAAGCTGGAAAATCTCAATTAAAACATACAACAACATTTCAACAACCAAGTTTAATCCATTCTAAATGACAATCAGTTAAATGCTTTTAGACTAATCCAAAAAATATTTTTATATTCAGTGATGGAGTAAGCAGTTTTGGGGTCCCAGGCAAACAACAACATGGGGCCCTCTGCAGTGGTTGTATTAATTATTTATTAAAAGAGAGTCCATCAAATAACGTCTTCACTTGTCAAATTTAAGCCATTGTCATTATCAAGATATCAAATGGTTCAATATGAATTTAAAAAGTTAAATCACATTGAAATGTTAAAGAAAATTATATTCTGGTACATATAACTTGCTGTTGATGGAATAGTCCATTGCTACACAGGGATGGGGAAAGACAAAGGGCTTCCACATGAACAATTTTATGTCATTTCAGTGTTATGTTTTTTTTAATGACAGAGTTACATAATACTAGGCATTGAAATTATTTTAGACATATTTTAAGTGTTTAGATGGGGCCCTCCAAAATTGTTGGGGGGCCCCATGCAATCATCTGCCTTTGCCTAAAGGTAAGTCTGCCCCTGCTTATAATATACTAATGTGTCCAGTGTATAACGACAAAAAAAGATGAAGAAAACATACAAAAAAAAACCTAAATACTTGAGTAAAATTCTTAATCGGGAAAATAAAGAGAAAAGGCCTGACTACTGAGAAGTGCGGAACAGTAAACACCACCCCTCACATTCTCAGACAACCGATGGGAGGGTGGGTGTAGCTCCGGTGGTGAATCAACCTGACCGCGCGCAGCGCCGAACATTAACTTTGTGGGAAAACATTGTTGAAACGGCCAAAAACGAGAAACTGCCGCGGCAGGTCGAGCTCCAGAGGACCTGCTGAGACACATCCAGACATTCCCCCCACACCCAGACAGCCTTTCGCAGGAGATAAAAACACCAACTGTAAGCTTACAACCTTATCAGCCGCGTGAGTGTAGCATAATCGCCCCATAGACCTGCAGTTAGCGGGTCCTTTAGCCCGCTTTCAGTTTAAAAAGTCGGGAATTACCGCTGAGCCACAGCCGGCAAGTCACCGTTTTAATGTAAAAACAGACACGTTTAACTTCTGCAGAGCTTTCTTCCACTCACCTCCCGTAGCTAGGAGTGACCTTCGTCATGAGAAGAGGGTTTGAATCCGAAATGTTAGGGTTTGGGAGGGTTTTGTCCAGCCGTGTTCCACTACACTACTTCCCTCTTTCTTTCGTTCACCATCTTCACCGCGGCTCCACTAAGGAACGAGGGGGCGGAGCCAAGTCTCAAAAGCGGCGGCGCAGGTCTCTTATTTTGTAAGGAACTCAAAAGTTCTGATCAGACACGTCTGAACACAAAACTATCTTTAACTTAACTTACGAGACCAACTAAATGCAATCAACGTCGATAGTTTCTCCTGTTTCTACATAAAACTAGATTGAAACAAAGTCCGCAGTTGAAACAAAAATTCAAGCTGTAAATTAGTTTTTCAAAATAAAGTAAAAAAATAAGTGACTTAGTGATGTTTCCCTGTTTTTAAACATGAAAAGTTTTACCAGCATTTTATAACTTATAATTGTCTTCTTTCCCAGTAATGTATATAACAGTGTTCATACATCAGAGCCCCTTTGTGAGTGTTTATTGACCTGAAAGTTCTTTATTGGCAAAGAATTTTAATGATTCTGAACACAATCTTGACAAAGACAAGAAAGTGAATTGCCAATTATGAAAGGAGAAAAAAAGCTGCACAATCTCTTGCTTATTGAAGTTATTAGTCACTAAAATATTTTATTAAACATTAGGAAAAAGGATATTCTCTGTTTCAGTTTAGGTTTTTTGCAAAAGCTTCTTTCCACGTACACTGACAGCTCAAAATTTGTCAAGCACTAAAATATTTAGCAAAAGCAACAAGTGAGAAGGACAGAAAATTTCTATTTCAGACAAGAAAGATTTTTTTTTTAGAGTTAAACAGTATCAAGCTTGACTATCAGAAGCATCAAAGCCGTTTGCTGGTAAACGGTTTGGCTTGGTTTGTTTTAGAACCATTTGAAGGCATTTTTTCAGCTGTCTTTGTCTTTACTTGTCCTGATGTCACCTTGGACTTTGCAAAAATGAGCAAATATGACTGTTTAAACAGCCACGGTTAGGCTGTCGTAGAGCTCACTGCTCCTCTCAGGCCTGAGCGTCAACAAAGATCGTCATGAAACCTGCTTTGGAGAAATCAACATTATCTTTAACATCTATTTTATGGCCTTGAAGATGCAGGTCTTAAGGAGAAAAACATTCAGCTGAGGAAAAGTGGTTGTTTTTCAATAGAAAATTACAAATAAAAGTAGAAATTCTGATGCAGTAAAGATTACTTTTCAGACACAACTATCTTTTTTGGGTTTCTCAGCTGAAAATGATCACAATCACTACCACTAACCAACTTATCACCCAGGTTTTTATGAATGAACAAAATGGGAAAATCCTATTTGGTTCACAATGTTTATTTTAACATTTCTTTAGAGAAAAATTACCCTTTTAAAACATATTGCATAAAAAGGTAAACACTGAAGGCCAAAACAAGGCCCATAATTTTGTAACAAAACCTTCAACTTTTAACTTATAAAAATGTTAACTTTTTTTTACCTTCACCTTAATATAAACAAAAAAGTAAAAATAAAAAATAAAAATAAAAGAAAAACAAAAAATATTTGATTACATTTGTCTTATTCTAATAACCTTTGACACTGAAGAAGATTTTACTTTTTTTGTCCTATTTGATTAAGTTGAGGCAAAAGATGAATTGTAAGAACACAAAAAACAATACAAATTCTTAATTCTTTATTAATATAGTTCACCTAATTTTTTAACATTAAAAATGTATTTAAAAATCATTTAACAAGAAAATTCCAGTTTTTCAACAGTTTAATAAATGTTAGTAAGATCGGAAGTCTTCCTCCTTAATAGGTTGCGTGATATAAAGAAATAAAAATCTATCAGGGAGACATCTCCAGTTTAAGGACAGAAAACTTATTCAGGCACATTTTTACCACAGATGATTTACACTGAATAGCTTGTTTTCATCAGTGTTTATTTGAAAGTCTAAACTGTTTTTAACCGCTCTCATTTATTTTTATTGTCCGAGTCATTAAAGAACTACTGCTTTTTCAGATTTTTCTTTTTAAAAGAATCTCACAAGAACACTCTAAAAGAACACACCTGCCTCTGAAACAGAACACTAACACTCAGACAGACTTTCAAAACAAAAGACCCAACAGCAAGAAACAAGATGAGATTTCAGCCAAAGTGCCAATCAAGAAAGGAGGGACATTTATCAATATAAAGTGTTGGATTACTCCCCCAACTCAATCATTTTAAATAGTTAAAAATACATTAAAAATGGGAGGGGGGGGTGTCCTTATTTAAACCGTATGATAGAGTTAGAAAAAGAGAGCTGTTCTGCTCTCCACAGGATTTGTCTCTTTCTTTTATGAGCTTCAGGTTTTTTTTCCTTCAGAAAAAAGCTAATGTTTTCATCTTTTTTGTGAAAAAGGAGCTGTCCATATTCAAAGTCTCTAAAAAGAACTGCAGGACGCACTGAAAGAAACAAGCGGATAGGTTTGGGATTTACATCACCAATTATTATCTCAGTGTGATGCCTTTTAATAATTTTAATAAGAGCACAAAGTGCAAAAAAGTGTTGTGGACCTATGATTTAAGCACAAATCTTTCCAAATTTTGATGCAAAAAGTTCTATAAGAAATAAACAAAGATGTTTATGAAATATTATTAAATCTGTGTGTGTTTAGCAGTGAAAGGATGAGGACAGATTCCTTATCGAAGTGTCAGTCTGTCATGCCGTAGGTCTATTTTACTGAAACGGTTTCTGTTTAAGGAACATCTAAAGTTGCAAACGTGTTTGTTTTTTCTATTCTTGAATCTATTCTGCATCATTGAACTGTTATTTCATACTTCCTGTTTCACACCCTTTTCAGTCCACTGACAGCTCCGTTTGATGAGTCTAAACCTCCATCACTTTATGTGGTTAGTCTGGAATCTTGAATTCGACTAACAGCTGAAAGTGTTCAACCATCACACAGACAAAGACAGACGGGTTGGTGGGCTCCAGGGTTGGATAATCTGCTGCAGTCGGGGAGGGGGCTGTTCAGTCGGGCTCAGAGCTCCACAGAGGAACTCACAGTTTGGAGCGTAGAGGTTTCAGGTACTTGTGGAAAGATTCATGGACCTGAGAAAGAAAACAAAAGCATTTTACTGCTTAAATTTGAGGAACAACATTAATCTTTCAGTAACTGTAAAATGGTTTTAAAAATTCAAGCAAACAGAAATCTTTTTTTTTTACTTGACAAAAAATGTGTAACTTTCCAGGCAGGAAGGCTGTTTTCTCTTTTATTTTTATACAATTTTGGCTGTAAAATCAAGTCCAGGAGCAATTTGGGACTTGATTTTAGATTTTCTGCATCTTCTGCCTGGAACACCCAACAACATGGGATAAAGCTGTCTATATTTCCTTCCTATTTGCACATTTTAAATTATCTTTAAAGAAAAACAGTGGTTTAATGTGACCGGCACAGTAAAGCACTTGTGCTCACTTGGGCCGCATTGTGTCTACACAGTTGGGCAGTAATGTTTCTTTTAGATTCTTGTTTTTGTATTTTTACTCATATTTCTTCCTCGGACTGTTTTTCTTTAATGACCTGTGCTGCTGCTGATTGCTCCTGACAAAGAGATCCTGATCTTAAAAATCCACTCAGATAAAGAAAATCAATCTCAAAGTTCTTTTCTTATTTCAAATCATTGTGAATCAGGAGAAGATAAAAACAATTTTGTTTGAAAAAAAAAAATTGTATTTCTGTCATAGAAAATACGCTGGAAGGGTCACAAGCTCTCTGATCTGCCCCATTCTGATTCATCCACTTGCAGACAAATAGATCCATGTATGTCTTTGTTTTCCTCGTCTGAGCTGGTATCTGGATCAAAACTGTACAGGTGGATAGCTCCAATATTACTCGCCATGTTTGTTATGGCGGTAATGTTAGGTTGGGGATGTGAGGAGCTGTAAGCTTGCTGGAGAGTGTGTAAGCAGAGAGCTCTCAGCAACAGGGATCTTGGCATCATCATCATTAAAAAAAACACTGGGAACACTTTGAGAACACATTAAGAGATACTCTGGTTAAATCAAATGAAAATTACCTTCGTCAGTTGACAAATTGTATAAAAAAATTTGCAAAGAAAAACTATCAAGTCTTATAAAGATACTCCAATGAGGTTTGTTGTGTTCAGTAACATTGAGTTTTGTACAGAAATCTAAGTCATCAGTTAGGATGGTTTCACGGTGCAGCACTGCCTCAGAATTTCCCTGGACTGTTTTTGGTACAGTTTGTAAATCTGGCTGCCTGCTTATTGAGGGAAAAACCTCTGAGATGATGTGATGCAGAAGTGAAACTTTATCCATCTTTTGTGTCCCGAGTTATGGAGCCCTTTCTTTGTTAGAGTTTCACTCTGCAGAGCTGTGATGGTTTCATGCTGCACGTGAGCCGAAACTATCACTGCTGTGAACCACATTGCTACAGAGTGTTTTTTTCCACAACACGAACAAAACACGACCGGGACTCGCCTCTGTGGCGTTGAGCGGTGAGTGACGAGCCCACTCAAACATCTTCTCGTACACGTTTCCATCATATCGTCCCAGAACTGAATTCAGCTTCTTGTCGTGGATGTCAAAGGCGTCGACCAGCGCCACAGCGTTGGGCCTCAGCTGAGACAGCAGCTCCTTGATACGGACGGAAATCTGCAGCACCTGCGGCACGCTGAGCAGGCCGGACTGACCAAAATAAAAACCCAAGACAGACAGCTGAGATGTCACGTCAAAAGTCACACAGAACCACCCATATCTCCAAAAACTTCTGAAACAAAAGCATAACAAACAGCTGATTCTTACAAAGAAGAACAAAAAAAAAAAAAAAAAGAGGACATGGCAGCTCAAAAGCACAAGTTTGATTCAGTATTTCCTCACAGCAAAAAAAAAGAACTTTATTTATTAAATGACCTAAATAACCTATAAGAGCGAAGATTTTTATTTTCTATTCTCACTCTTGTGACTTGACAGCTTCTTTCTGTTCTAGATTGATTTTTTTTTTTTTTTTTACTGCTGAAAATCACTTGAAAGCCAAATGCCAGTAAATCAAATTAATTAAGCAAATAAAAAAAAATCAATTCCACTTCAGCCTCTCTTTCAAATAAAGATTTATTTCTGTGAGAGTCAAAAAAATCTACTGATACCTCAGAAAATCATATAAATCGGAAAACGTTTGTGTTTTCTCTCCATAGGTAAAAAAGAGCCACTCAGATGAAAAACTGCTCTTTTTGAGACGAAATTTCAGAGACAGAAACCACAGAGCGCCTAAGTCAGACAGAGTAAACCTATTGCAACATTCAAACTAATTCTTGTCCCAGATCACAGCAATAAACCCTAGAAAACCTTTGGAGAAACTCACTGCTGTTTGCAAAATTTCATGCAAATATGGCTAAAAAAAAAAAAAAAACAAACAACTCATACATATATAAAAAATGTTTTTCTTTTTTTTTTTTTTACAAGCAAACTTGTTTTTGCATAAATGAACAAAGCAGAAACCCAGTAGTCGGACGGAAGGACTGTTCTTACTTGGAGGAAATCTCCAGTGTTCCTCGTGATGCCGTGCAAGGCGTAGAGAAGAGCCAGAGCCGACAGCACCGAATGCACCGCTGTGTCACCGATGTCCCCCAGCTTATCTGTGAAGGCCTTAACCACAACATAGTGGCAGTGGGCCTACAGAGGAAGAAGAGGAAACAAAAGAGGAAGAAAATGACTCAGTGATGCAAAAAGGACACACTGAAGGGAGAGGTTTCAATGTTTCAGATAAATGCGTGACAAGAAAGCTTTGAAGTGTTTAAACTAAAATGTCCAGATATCACAGAAACGCCACCAGAATTCATTCAAGACTTTTGTTTTTTTCTTTTTCCTGAACTTACATCCGAGGCTCTGACGAGGTCAATGGCGCTGTTGTTCCACGCGTCCTCCTGACTCTTCTGGCGCTGCAGCTCCTGCTGGATGCTTTTTGCTGCCATCTCCACCAGGCTGCAAACACAAACAAAACAAGAATTTATGAGTGTGCCACTGATTTCAAAGATTGGGAAAATTACCCTTATCTTTAAGCAGACAAAAAAGCTGGTAGCATTGGCGTAGGTGCTACAATCAGTGGGCCAAAGTCTCCCAGTTGCGCTCCATTCCGATACATGTACGTCTTTGCTTTCCTCATCTGAGTAGTATCAAAACGAAACGACTGGATAGCTCCAATATCGCTCACCATTTTTGTTGGACTGTTAATGTTAGCTTGGGGTTGTGGGGCGGTGTAAGCTAGCGGGAGAGAGTGTAAACAAAGGGATAATGGGAAGTGAGGGAAGGCTTCTTCCACAACAACAGTCCTGCCCACAACACAGAGGTAAATCTCTGATGAACTCCTGCTGCTTTGCAGAAACTATGTCCTAGAAAACGACGCAGTTTTTTTGATTTGGACTAAACACACTAAAATCATAGAATAAAAAAAAACAAAAACAAAAAAAAAACCCACTGGGGATAATTTTACAATAGATCAAAAGATGATTGGAGTGGGACTTTGAGCAAAATCACAGCATCAGCTTTTAAAACATGCTTCGATATAGTGACCAGAGCAGGAACAAACAAGAAAAAAACAAAGACTAATCCTGTTAAGTTTTCCTTTTAGAATTATTGAAGTATTTTTCTATTGAATGAAAAAGCTGATAAACCTTCTTTTATTTGTTTGATGTATAAACTTGTAAAACAAATTGTGTCACCAGACTGGCTGAGAGATGGTTTGTGCTATTACTCATTCTACTGGTCAGAATAACCCTTCTGGTTGCCAATGAAATGTCGACTCAGACCGACTCGGACCAATCACTGCTTACCAAAAATGACTGGCTCCAACATGGCGGTGTCCGTATTGTAAAAAAATGAACGACTGAATTGATTTCATGTTGTTGGAGTCGGAAGTAAACTATTTTCTGTAGATGATGTCACACTCAGTCCAGTTCTCATAGACAGTCAATAGTTTTTATCTGTATTATGATCTTAAGAATGATTCTGTGGTCACACCGATTGCAGTGTGTGCATTAAATTTACTGCTAGACACTGTCCAGAAGGAAGGAATTTGCGTGTAGGAGGAGCTAACATCAAAACATTTTTGCCTCATAACTACACAGTGAAAGACATGAAGGATGCTTAGGAATAAGCTTGGACTTATTTATTTTGAAGAACATCTAGCTGAGGTCTGAAAACAATACTTCTGTCTCTCTGTGACCCAGTTTGACACATTAGTTCGAGGAAAGAAAAAAAACACATTTAGGGGACCTTTTTTATTCTCGTTTCCATTCAAGTAATTCCATTTTCCTCCATGTTGGTTTTGAACTTTAGTCGCTGTTTACGTCATCAACATGTCACTCCTATAGCTGACTTCCTGATTGGCCAACACAATGCAAAACTTCACAAAAGCTCAGGTGTTTGAACTATGGAAATCCTGCAGGGATCAAGGTTTTTGCGTCTATAGACATTGCATCTGTACATTGCCTTAACATTGAAACTCACGAGCTGCATTCAGTGTGAACGCAAAATTACTCTTCTATGTTTGGGTCACTAAGTCCATTACCTGCTATTATCTGTAAAGATTTTAAATGGAAACAGTCTGAAAAAAGGACTTCAGGATGAATAACTGTGAGAAAACCAGCCTGATCTGGAGTATGTGTGAGTTTTTGTATAACGGGATCTTACATCGCTGCTCGGATCTTGTAGACCTCCACCAGACTGGTCAGGTCATTGATGTTAACCACAAGAGGTTGCGCGGCGACGGCCTGCGGCTGCAGCCTTCGGTCCAGCGGCTCATTCAGGTATGACACAATGCCGCTCAGCCGCTGGCCTTCTTTAGCCTGACGGTAGCTTTTCACCAGGTATCTGTGCAGAAAAAGACCACAGGTTTATGCAACAATCCATGAATCTACTCAACTGTGTTGTATTTTGTCAATGATGCCCTTTAAATTCATTGTCTCCTTATTTCTTTAAAAGAAAAATTGTAGAGTTCGGAAGGCCAGGTTTGTGCAGAGCTGATGTCTTGAAGAACTGTTGATGTTTTGTTGTGCTAGTATTTGAACTTCACACAAAGGAAGGGAAGCGCACACAAACACAAAGTGTTTGCTGGAAAATTGTCTTTGTGTAACTCATTTCCTTTCAGTCCACAGGTCACGTTTAAAACATGTCCAGATCTTTGTTTGGAATGATGACTCTTCAAAAAGAAAGCCATCATGTGAACTGTTTGTGGTTAAATCGCTGATGACACAACACAAATGTCATCAGTGTTTGTTTTTACTGCGGGAGGGGTGAGGGTGTGTCTATGTGTTTGTGTTACACTGATTATAGCAGCCTGCAGTGGGTGGATGAAGTGCCAATTCCACCTCATCTCAGCTCTTATGATCATTTTTTTCTACGTAAAATGAGAAAACACCAACAACTCGTCCAGTCCAAACTGTGGTTAAATGAATCGCTCTGACGGCGGGCTGAAATCTGAAGCCGCACATTTACCTCGCAGTCTGCAGCATCATGACCGTGTTCTCCCCCTCATAGGTGCAGGTTGGGGTAAACTCCACGTAAATGTCTGGCAACGCACTGCTTCTAGAGTAACCGTGGCCCCCGCATGACATGCGGCACACTTCAATGGCAGAGTTGGTTTCCCATGTGGTGAAGGCCTTCAGACCCGCAGACAGTGCATGAAGCTGTAAGGCAGAGGGAGAAAAAAAAAAGAGCTAAATTAGCTTCATAAAAGCCTTAAACTGAGGAGCTTAATTAGATAAATATACAATACCTAACTGGAACAGTTAATGAGTCAAAAACTTGATTGATAATATTTAAAAATATAAGCCTCTTAAAAAAGTTAAATGAGAAATTTAGACCCATTTAATAAAAAATGAATTCTGACTTCACTTTCAGATTTAGTATTCTCTTAATTCGGACTCCAAACACTGAAAAAGTCCAAATTCTAAAATCAAATTCAGATTTAAAGTCAGAGTTTGAAGATCAAAGTCAGGATTCTAAAAAGAAAAAACAAATTATTTCAATAAACAAAAAAGTTAAATCTGAATTTCTTATCTATTATGTCAGGGTTTTTCAGTGACTAATCCTCTTGCCCAGGTTATGTGACCCTAATACAGTCATAAATAAAAAAAAAACACATCCATTTAGATATTTTTTATGGTCTAGATAAAACTGAAAATGAATAAATGTTTTTTTGTTTTTTTTTTTGGATCTCAAGACCAAACCAACACGTGTTTTTTTTTAAATGATAAAATCAATACAATTATTTGAGGGAAACTTTAATTTCTGCTCTGTACCTCTGGCAGTTCACTATAATTGCCCCGGTTGATCTCTTCATTGATGCGCTGGTAGGTGTTTGTCATGTACTGTCCAACAAAAGAAAAGGCGTAGGACATGGCCAGCAGAGGGAACAGCTTGTACTGCTGTGCCTGGTAGTTCAGAATCTGAGGCTCTGGTTCTCTGAGAAAAGAAAAACTGTTTTTAGCCTTGTCGTGCATAAACTTGTGGCTTTACTAAATGGACCATGAAGCAGTGGAAAATAAAAACCAGCGCAGGATCACAACTGCATTAACTGTTGTTGCTGTCACATCAGTTTATCCGATGCAGTTCTGTAATCTGGAGTTTCTCAGTAGATTGTGATAAATGTTTAATTCAGGAGTGAGGAATAGCTGACATTTCACAGTAGCAAAGTAAATTTGATTTCATACACATAATTCGTCTTTATTTGACAAATACTTTTGTCAAATACAAAAACTAAATACTTTAGATTTTACTACATTTCTAAGTATACCTTCTTCAAGTCTTCTTTCAATAAAGTTCTGGAGTTAACAAAGATGCCACCTATCTCCAGCGTGATTTGTTCATGTAGTAATTCTCTCAGCAGATCAGCTTCTCCAAAACTAAAGGTGCAGCAGAAGCACATCATGTCAGACTGAGAAAAAACTTCTAAATTGAAGATTATTCCCCATTTGAACACATTTCTTCATTGACAGTAGTTCATTAGTCGTTCTCATCTATTAACCTTCTGACTACCAGTAATGCAAATTTGTCCAGTGTACAGGACATTTTTAAACCTGAATATCTCCCAACCACTGCACTCCACTGAAGTAAGTCTTTTTGGTTTCTACAGAGGCCACTTGGGGCTTTAAATGTGAAGGGTGGGGCTCTGGAATTTGTAATGAGCAAACAAAAATGTGGCTGGACAATGTTTCCCCCCTCAGGTAATCAGGAGGACATCATATCAAGCATGGAAATTTGACACTAAAACTTCAATTTAAACCTAACCTCATCAGATTACAGGAAACATTTTTGACTGATCTTTTGGTGATAGTAACCTGCTCAATTTCAATGTTTTATTTCTTTATTTTTTAAATATTCCAAGTAAAAATGTACTTAATTTCCTCTATAACCAAAAAAAACTTCATAAAGAACTATTTTTCATTAGAGCCTCTTCTCATTACAAAAATAACAGCCTGATCTCCAATTACTTAAACCCCTGAGTCAAATTCACATCCTTGAACTCCAATACCTGAAGGAGGAAGCATCACTGAGTTTAGTTTACATAAAGGTCAACTGTTCTGTGATGTAATTTGTGACTGACCCCGGGCGGATTTCCGACTGGTGGCGGACGGCGCTGTAGCGGATGGCGATGGTGCAGGACTTGGCCAGGGCTCTGGACGACTCCCTAACGATCATGGAGCGGACAAACACCATGGTGCCGTAGGTCAGCTTGTCACTTGGAGGCTTCACATAGGTTCCGTCTGGCTCCACCTAGTGGAGATAAAACAGAACCACCTTAAATGCTTCAGATTAACATGGAATTGAATCAATTTACACAATTGTTAAATTTGGATTATTGCAACATGTAAAAAAATACATAAACTATTATTTTTTTTCAGTAAAATAAAGGAACACAAACACGAAAGCATACATTTCAATCAATTAAACCCTTTAAACATCAGGTCATACAAGTAGTATTTTCTAGTTCACATTTTAAAAATAAAGATGCAGAAACAGAAGGAGAAAAAGTAAATGCACCTTTTAGTTTTATACCATCTTAGGGATTTCAGTGCTTTTAACAAAGTACGTTTTGTCACTTTACAGGTGTGCACTAACAAAGATGCAAGACGGCAGCAAGTGAGTGCTCCACCAACGATCTCCAAAGTATTTACTAAGTTTACACTAATAAATATTATTTACATGTGGCAAACAATAAAAACATCTGCTAGTTATTCCATCTAGTTCACCTGATTATCTTAACAATATCTACAGGAAAACAGTGAAAAGGATTTCAGTTGTGTTCATCCGACAGAGAAAGAGGGAAATACAACGGAGATCGCCTACTGTTTTTAAAAAAACAGCACAATTGAATTAGTCTCAAACTATTATCCTCGAGGTTTTCTACCATTTTACGTTAGTGTTTTTATTGTTGTTGTTTTTATGACTTTTTTATGTTTTAACCTATGTTTATTCATATCAAGCACATTGTGTTCTATGAATGTTGATGAAAAGTGCTCTACAAATTGAATAAAGTTAGATTTGCATTTAAACAAACGCATTGTTTCATTTGGACAGATGATGTTAATCAAACAACAAAGTAAAAGCCATCAGTCTAAGGGTGTATTCAGACAGGAAAAGTCAAATTCTGCTAAATTTGGTCCGGACTGAGTCCTGAACCTTGCGTTTGGTCTGTATACAGACTGCCATCAACGGGACTTTCCTGTATGGAACCAAAGCTTGTAAACAAAACCATGAGGCTAAAGATCTTTTCAACCATCATGAGGGCGGGGCAAAGCAACAAGAGAAAGAATAATAGAAGACTTTGCAATCCTTGTCAGGATAGTTGACTGATTCAAACTTAATTTTTGCTGACCAATTGTGAATGTTTTTAATCAACACTGACTTTGGCTGCTTTGGTACGGTGGAGGCATGCTGTAAGATGGTTCCTGAGGAGACGACGGCTATGAAGGTACGCTGGTAAATGTGTATGACATATAGATTGTTGGGAAAACAGTGTGAAAAGTAATATGCATCCCATTAAAAGTTGTTTTGATAGCCTGCATTCATCTGACCACATTTCGATGAGTCACTGTGTCATCGTTGCTCCACGTTTTTCCGTGGGTCTCTGCTTACGTCCCATAATGCCCGGCTACGGGGGGCGTTCAACAAACAAAATCCTCTGAAACTTCACCTTGGAGTATTTCATCAGCATGTTCTCCCGTGGAATCCTCACGTTTTCCAGTTTCAGGAAACCGTTGTCAACTTCACTGAAGCCAAACTTCGGTCCAATATCGCCAACCACGACACCTGCAAAAAAGAGAAACCTTCGAGGTTCAGGAGGAGCGTAAACATGTGACAAACGTACTGAGCGAAGCCTTGACCAGCATTTACCTGGCAGGGGGTTGTGTGTGTCCATGTCCCGGACGGGGACGATGAAGGCGTGGAGACCGTGGCAATTCCCAAGACTGTAAAGCTGGGCTAAAACTATAGCATAGTTCGCAGACTTTCCAACTAAGAAGACAAAGATGGACGGTTACCATTTTAATTTAAAAAAAGATTGAATTCAGTTCAGTTACAAAGTGCATTCTTGTTTCAAATATAAATGCTTTTTAGAATAAACTGAGTCCAAAAGTACTTTTTTTAAAAAATATGAGTATAAAATGAGATCAAAGCCAATCCAACAGGACTAGACAAGGGGTCTACAACCTCTAATGCTAAAAGTAATTTGGTCCACGTCCTTGCAGACTAAAACCCAGTGAAAGCTGCAGGGTCCCACTTGCAAAATTGCAAAAAAGTTGCAAAAACCACAATTTAATTGATTAAAACTTCAAAAGCATAATTTATTAAAATTGTTAGCTTTTTTCCTTCAAAGCCAAAGAGCCACAATGAAAGGATAAAGGATGAGGCTGCAGACCCTTGGTTTGGACTCTAACTGTATTTTAATAATCACAGTATTTTTGGTGTTATCTTGTGTACTGAGCGAGCATTTAAGTGGTAGTGGAAAGGAAGCGCTGTACGAACAGAAGAAAACCACAAGCAGAAGCACATTCAGTCACAGCATCCATCTACTGTGGTCTGTTACAGACAGATCGGCTAAAAAACACAGAAAAACCTCTGAACGTGACTGGAGGTGTGACAGTAGCACTTACGTCCTCCAGGCCACCACTTGATGGAGCTGATGGTGGGACTGTTCAGGACAAACTCCTGAGTAGCTGGATCATAGGTGGCTGTGGTCTCCAACCCTCTGAGGTGAGTTCCTGGAGTCACACCACACACGAAAGACGGCCAAACACCACATGGCGTGAAATTATATGGATCCTTAAAGACAATTAACTACAACTTCTAAATGAATTAACTGTTAAAATCCCAGACTGTGTTATCTCCATTAAAACAAAACAATAAAAAAAACAAACGTCGAGCTCCAGAGTCTAAAATTTAAACAATTTAACTACATATGAAGCCAAACTTAGTTCTTGCATCTTGTAGCTGTTTGACAGATCAAAGACTTCGAACCTTCATCAGGAGGATTTCAATTAAAAAACAACACAATTCCAGCATGCACGAGTATCCCAAACCAGTTTAAGAAATGAAATCCATGAAACGCTGTCACTAAATAGGACTGCTGATAGAGCAGGAGTTTAGTCCTTCTATGGAGGGAGTTCTGATGTGGGCTAGTGGTCAGGGATCTCTAAAGCTGGAAACTGTTTGAGGTTTTGCTAAAGAAAAACACATTTTCCTACATTACTAAGGCTTTTTGACTTTAAACTTTTGAGAAAAGACAAACTTGATTTTTTTTATGATAAAAGCAATTCTTTACTAAAGATATGAAATGAGATAAAGTAAAATTTGCATTAAATTGAAAGATTCAAAACTAATTTTAACATGTAACCGTTATTTTAAAAAAAAAAAAAGACTTTAACCCTCAGCAGTCCCTGTTCGATTGTTTACAATGACGCAGGTATGAAACAGACCATTCTCAACATCATTTTCATTAAAAAGGGCTAGAAAGTTCTTAGCTGTGAAATGTTTGGTTTCAAACACAAGTGAGAATTATGGCACATCAATGTGATCAACTTTAAAATTAATCCATGGAACTTTGTATATACTGTAGTGGCACTTCACTTGGCTTTTTAAACTTCTTCCACATTGTTTTGAAATGCCTGCTTTGTTTGTGGATTTATACATTTATTTCAAGTTTGATCGTTTGTTATAAAACATAAAAAAAAAACAGTTGGATCTTTATTTTTGTGATTGTTGCTGTAAAATAATTGACAACATTCACCACTTGGAAATTAGTTTTCTTACAGCTTGAGGTTCATTGTGAATTTATTGCGTTATAAAAATAAAAATTCTGGGTACCTGGGTAAAAAAATAAGCTGGGATTGTACTAAAAAGATGGATATCAAGCAATGCCACAAAAAGACTGTCTTAAAAGACAGATTGAAAGAGCTCATTGTAAATTGGGAAAAAAAAAACTCAAAAAGGCCCAGGACTACTATGGGTTAAAAAAAAAAAAAATTTTACATTTAAATGAATGTTCTGTCAACTTATGTCATGTCCATCTTAATGTATGGAGGTGTACAAAAAATGGCACCAGGCTTTGATTGGTCAGTACCACAAACAGTGCTGAAGCTACAGTATAAAATTTGAATTTTAAATGCAAATTTTATATTAACAATCCTGTATTAACAAATCATATTTCTAAGAAATGACATTTTATATTCTGGTGGGCTGCGACAGAGGAAGAAATATGGATTAAGTCATCTAAAGATCATCCAAAAAGCCAATCATTCATGCCCAACATCGCATGTGTCGGAGCAGACCCGATTGCAACTGTAGGCTTTACCGTGGCCCATCTCTGTCTGAGCGTAGGTGCCGATGATCTTTAGGTTCCAGGCGGGCATGAAGAAGCGGTCCATTTGCTCTGGGGTGGACTGGTTGAGCAGAGTGGGCAGGAACATCACTAAATGCAGATCCAGGGGCGATGGCCTGTCTGGGTGCACGCAACTTGGCCCCAAAAAGAAAGGTGCAGAGAAGAGAAGCAGGGGGAGACGTGTGAAAGGAGGAGGTGTGAGGGGAATTTCCAATGGAAGCCAGAAGGAGACGAATCCAAGAGGAGCAGGAAGAATGAAAATGTTTCATCAACACAGTGAAGAAGATCAGAGCGCATGTGTGAAGAAGCAGCAAGTACACAAATTGCAAAGATCAATAAAAAAAAATAGTTTCTGAGAAAGACATGCAGGAATTTTTACATCTGATAACAGAAAATAGATACATTCATATGAAAGTTTATCATTATTCAGCATCCATGTTTAGGATAGATAGGACCGATACTTTAGTCACATGAACAAGGACAGAAAGTGCTCTTAGGTCTGTGAATCAGTCATTAAACACCCACTCTGATGAAAACTGTGTTTGGGTGCTTTTAACATGTTCTTGGGGCTTTTTCTAATGATTGAGAACAAATATTAAGAAAATTACGCTCATATTTGCAAATCCAAGTAGTGTAATACAAACAGATCAACAGACGACTGGAGTGGGTCTTTAAAAAATGAATTTACAGCTAGCTGTTTGCAACTAAAAGTGTATTCTTCAGTCATGAATAATTTGGAACTCAGATAAAAAGGGCATCATTTGGTAATTAAAAACATGAAATTATAACGAATTAATTTAAAACTACTGAAAGGAGTTTCATTTAGTCATTAAAATTAAGAATTTAACATTTACAATTAATAAGAGTGCTAAAATTAGGGATGAGCCTCTCTTTTGGCTGATCCCAATAACCAATATTTTCCCTGCAACTGCTTCCGATAGCTGATATCAATATTTAAGTGTCTACAATAACACAAAGTTTAGACTTCCTTTTAGTTTCTCTATTAAGAATGAACAACTTTTATTATACTGTACAATCACATTGTCCTTGACATTTTTAACATACAGCAAGGGATCTCGTAGGTATAAGTATCACTTTAAAACTTTGAAAAATTTAGACAATTTCTTGACTATTTTACATAACTGTAAACCACAGTTACTAGGGATCTATTAAGAACAACATATATCCCTATCAAAAATAAAATGTACCTGAAAACAGTCTGAACATTTCTAACTGACGATAGACTTCAGCTTCCCGTTGCCAGGGATCCATTAGGAACAAATATACATTTCAAAAATTAAGTGCATCTGAAAACAGTCAGAATTTGATATTTTAATATCGAATGGATAACAATAAACTCAAAATGAGCTAATATCATCCGATACTGGCACTGTTACACCGTCCATCTCTAGTCAAATTGTTAAAGTCTCACACCAATCACCTATTGAGCTATCTTAAAAAGCCTTTCCAGCTGTTTTATTTATTAATAAGTCGTTTTTAGATCAAAAATAAAAACTGTGTTACATTCTAAGACCTACTGTAGTTTCTGCAGGACGACAAGAGTTTATTAGAAATTCACCTCTGATTTGTGAGCGGGATTGTTGGCGTAGAGCAACCCCACCGCCCTTACCAACATCCATAACTGAGAGCTGTCTATTAACCTGCTCTTCCACTAGCTTACAGCCCTTAACACCCCACCTCATTATTGGTGCAACAAACATGGGGAGCATTGTAGCTAACCAGCTGTACAGTTTTGATCTAGATGTCTCCTTGGTTGAGGAAAACAAAGACATGCATGGATCTTTTTGTCTGCAAGCATCAGAATGGAGCGGAGCAGGGAGCTTGTGGCCCGCTCAGTGTATTTTCTATTTTTTTTTTTGTCTGCTCCTGCATCCCCAAAATTTGAAAAAAGAAATTCTCAGAAATGCAATTTTAATCTTCTGTATACATCCCCTCCATCATCAGAAAAAAACCACTGGAACATGTTACAAACACCATTTTCATCACAGTGGGTATTTCAGTAATTTAGTCAGCAGTTCATTTCAAGTAAAAAAAAAAAACACACATCTGTAAATGTAAACAAAAACAGGAAAACGATCAAAAAGAGCTGAAATGCTAAAAAATTGTAACACCATTAAGACAATAAATTTCACTTTCTACCACTTTAGAACATAAACATGAAATGAGCAAAAACAAAAACAGGTTCTGGTCAGGAATTGGCTGCATCTTTGTTTCTGAGCACAGAGGAAAGGCCCGGTCCATCAAAGAGCAGCAAATCTGAGCAGGTTTGGCCTACATTTCACCTCATGAGACACTCAGAGGCCTCATTAGTCAGGAGCTCGAAGCTGCGGGACTGAAAATGTTATTCACCAAAGTTCCACACTCGCTGTGGGCTTGGTTTGTAATAAAGAAATCACAAGATGTTGATTAAAACATGTGTGCATCATCATCATTAGAGTAGAAAGAGGAAATTTAACAGAGGAAGATTTTCTGCCAATGTTTTCTAATAACAGTGTTAGTCAAGTTTAGCATTAAGTGAAACTATTGGTATAAAACTGTTAATAATGTTAGTACAGCTGTTTGAAAAAGACAAAGCACACAATCACAGCTATTTATTATGCAAATTTACAAGGTTTAGATCTGTCAAACAAGTACAAGTAATCTGCAAAAACTACTTTGTAAAATGTACTGCCTTTTAATCCCTCCTCTTTCTAAATGTCTCTGATTTCTTTTTTTTTTTGGCTGCAGAAACTTTGGAGCTCAAGGGCTTTGAGAAACAATACACATGAAAGTTTCAGGACAAAGTCCAAGACTGACCGTGACCCAGTTCAGTTTGGGCGTACGTGCCCACGGCCTGCATGGACTTTGCCAGAGGCAGCCATTTGCTCATCTGCTGAGGGTCGCAGAGCCTGAGGAGCGTCGGGAGGAACATGGTAAAGTGAAGCCCCAACGCGTCAGGATGGTGGCCTGTGCCCATGCTAGGGGGAGGGAAGGTGCAGCAGGTTCAGGTTCACATTGACTGAGGCAGCTCTGCCCGACATCATCATCTGATGCTTTGAGAGAGAAAGGTGTTCACAGGAACATCTGATGGGCCAGGGGTGTGTAAGAAAATAGCTGAACTTTTGTGAGAGCAAAGGGTAATCAAGATAATTATCGCACAAAGGATTAAAGATTACGTGACTGTTCACCATAATTTCATGTCACTGTTTGTAGAAAATCACTGTTAGTTCTTATAAAGGTCTTAAAGACCCACTTTAATGATCTTTTGATCTATTTTTAAATTGTTAAGAGTGGTCTTTTAATTATGCGTTTTTAGTCAAAATAAAAACAAATGTTTTCTAGGACTGTTTCTACAGAGTGGCAAGAGTTCATTACTTCAACCACTCCCAGTTACTGAGAGCTCTCTGTTTACATCATTGACTGTATATGAGAATTGGACTGAGTGACCCTCCCCCCTCGCGTTCCAAACAGGAAGTACCAGCGGACTCCACAAAGCTAAAATCCCATAAACTTCTATAGAGAAATGGCCAGCTATAATAACCAGGCTCCATAATAGTATGTGGTTTCGTGTTGACCATTCAAAACATTTGATTGACAGACTCTCCAGAGCTTGCTTTCAAGTAGTAGTGGTGGTGTTCCCATAAAATCGCTGGCTCAGGCCAACTTGAACCAATTACTGCTTTCTGACAACATGTAGTTCCAAAAAAAAAAAAAAGGCGACTGAATTGACTTAATTTAATTGGAGCTGGAAGTAAAACATTTTCTATGGGTGATGTCACACTCACTCAGTCCAGTTCACATATACAGTCGATTGTCTACACGCTCTCCCACTTGCTTACAGCTCCTCACAACCCCAACCAAACATTAGCAGTGTAACAAAAATGGCGAGCAATACTAGCGAGCCATGTAGTTTTGATCTAGATTCCAGCTCAGACGAGGAAAACTAAGACGTTCATGGATCTGTTTGTCTCCAAGTGAATGCATCAGAATGGAGCGAACCAGAGTGTTTGAGGCCCGCTCAGTGTATTTTCTACGGCACAAATGCACTTTTCAAACAGCATTTTTCCATCCTGATTCACAATAAAGAAATACTCAAAAATACAATTTTACATTTTTAATATGTCCATCATCAAAAAAATACCACAAGACCATGTTGAAGGGGTCTTAAATAATTTGTCATTTGTTAAATGTTTTTTCTATTGTACATGATATGATACTGTAAAGCATTTTTGTGAACATGAAATTTTATTTTAAATCAAAAGAGTTTGTGAAAAATATCCTTTGGCGAATAACACTACGTGTCTTTACAGTCTCAGTTTTAGGAAAGACGACCTAACGTCAGCCAGAACGCCCTCTGACCAACTTCTAATCTCTCCTGAACTTTGATCCAGGTGGTAGTGTCTGTTTGACAGCTGAACAGAAACACTTTGATAAAGTGATAAGTTCAAATGCTACATGATATTTAGAGAATTTCTTACTATTCGCATCACATCTTGATTGGTTTTTTTCTGGCCTTTTGTCCCTTTAAATGCTGAAGCAAAGTGTTTGAAGGTAAAAACACTAATAACAACCAAACCTGGAAAAAAGGAACATGTTCTCCTTTGTTTTAAGGAATCAGCCCTAAAAAGCAATACTTAATGCAGTCCATATAAGCTAACAGGGAGCAATCTGTGATTACTGTCAAAGTGCACCCTCTGAATTCACAACCATAAACTTATGTCATCTTATCAACAGCACAACCTTGATCTTCACAGATGCATTCAGAGTTTGCTTTATTTCATAATCTTCCAAATGGAATACTTAGAAAAAGGGAAGATAGTAGATGGATATTGAGCTTTTCTTCCCTTTACTGTTTGCCTCAACCTAATATTACTGCACTCGTCGTCCCCTCAAAAACCAAATCTTGTTGACCTTTTTTTTGCAACACACAGTAAAAAAAAAAAAAAAAGACAAATTAAAAGCTTAATATTTTAAACCAAAAACCATTGTGTTATGTAATGGGACTGATTGCATTTTTTATTCATACAGAAGAAAACTTTTTCTAAAGTTAAAGCAAGAAGTTTTGAACAAACAGAAACTATTTAGCAACTGTCTGCAATGTGGAAAAACAGAGAAATCCCCAATATTCACATATTGCTTATCTAAAGAAGGAAATCTGCTAAAGACAATTGGAGAAAACTCATCTTTCTTTTGAGCCAAAGTAGTTAATGCACCACTACCCTAGTGGTGTTCTGGCAAGCCTTTAAATCTAACTCTTGTTGGGTTCCCAGACTACTGTGGGGCACTTTTCTGCGTTTTTCTTCACGTTCCTAGAAAGACAGCAGTTAAAAACTAGAAAAACTGGAAAACAGACTTCCCGGTCTCTGCGTAACATCCAAATGGACGGGCTATGAAAAATTAAATGAAGAGGAGGCTCAGGAGAACCAGTTCTAACAAAAAAATAAGGAAACGGAGGCCAAAAAAGTTCAAACTTTCTAAAAGTGTTTAAGGTCATGCACTAAAAGACCTGAAGGGGAAACATTTACCCAGTGATTTTAACTATTGATGTCACAATACGAAGTAATATAAATGACCTTTATTGATGGTAAACCTTCAAAAAATGTCTGCTTGTTAGATGAAATGGCGCTAAAGACACATTAGAGGTCGAGTTTTGTGTTTGAACTGTTTACCTCTTGTACTGGTAGATCTCCTCTGGATCAGCAATGCCAAACTCTCTGAGCTTCAGGATCATCTGGGCACTTTTCCGAACGGCCTGGTCAAAGCGTTCGCTGCGGGACAGGAAGTTTGGGTCCTCATCCGCAAAGTCTGGGTCATTATAAACGAGCGACTCTGCATATGACAGAAAACAATAAAGGTTTTAGCACCAAAAAAAAAAAAAGCATAAACTTTAAACTGACAGTAATTATATATAGATTTAGGTTCCTACTTGCAACACAAGTTTGGATTCTGTAAGTTTTCAAATCGACAATTTCCATGCATTTTAGCAACAATTTTTAAGAGAAGTTTATTATTACTGGTACTTTTAAATAACTGGCACAAAGTTTCCCCCTTTTTCAAATTCGATTTTTTTTCCTGACATTTCAGTGTGTGATCTGAGCTATACTTTGTCCAACATTTCAAAAATATTATTATTAACATTTTAAGACTTACCTTTTTTACAGTAACATTTTTAGGTTGGAAAGTCATCACCACATTGAAAAAAATACATATAAATGAAGGCCTGTATACCATAAACAAACCTAAACTGAATAAACGCGACCATAAATGGACCAAACTGAGGCAAGTTTTCAAATCCTCTGAGTTCCGGAAAATTTCCTGCAAGGGATTAAAATGTCAGGTTAGCAAACTCCCGGAATCCAGGCGACATAAAGTACTTAATTTGGCTGGGTTTTTTTTTTTTTTTTTTATAAGCAAACGTTATTACTGTTATAACATAACGTTAAACAGAACAGTAACAGCTGCTGAATCAGAAAATTACCAACTTACCAATTTCTCGTCTTCTTTTGGTCTTTTCTGGGCCTCCGTCCAGAATATAAGTCAGTTTCTCGACGTCAAAAGTAGCATTTTGCCGCTCTTTTGCTAAATCCGGATTCATTGTACACTTTTTTTTTAAAAACGAAAACTATAAAACAAACTAACGTAGCGCAGCACTGCAGCCTGAAAAGTGCTTTTATAGCGAGCTAACCTCTAACACTGACAGAACTCCTGGTATGTTTAATACGCAGGCGCAGAGAGGAAGAACCGGAACAACCCACGTCACGTGACACACATCCCGGAAGTTATTTTTTAGTGGTGAAAACTGTATTATAATAATTGTTGTTGTATTTGTTGTTGTCCTTCTTATTATTATTCTTATTATTAATATACTTATTGAATAGAAAAAATGACGATGCTTCCACCAACAGCAGTCTTTTACTTCCCATGGGAGTTGAAGTGTCTCGGAGAGGGAAAATCAGTCCGGACATTTGGAAGGTGGGTTTTTAATTCATAGAACCAAAGAAAAAGTTTTTTTAAAAAAATATTTATTTAATCCGAATCCTAATTTCTGAAACCGTTTGAATCTTTTTTCCTTTTTACTTGATCAAAAGTTTATTCATCATAATAAGTCATTAACATTCAGTCACAAACGTTTGCTTGCATTTCCAGACTCAGCTGTTATGAGGCTGACAAGTCCAGAGCCACCCTTTCATGTCAGCATGCTTCTAAAGAGCACCATGTGTTTATCCACACCTCTTTTGTGGAGCCTTTTAATCCAATTATTGGTGCACAGTATCTAGTTTTGGGTGAAACAGACTCATATGAAGGTAAGACATGTCAGTCATACAGCATGAGTCTTGTTTTTCCTTCTGGGTTCACATCTTAGACTGTATATGTAAATATGTACATACTCTCTCCTATACACTCAATGGTTTAAATTAATTTAAGAAGTTCTGCCAGTGGGCTGCACGGTGGCGCAGTGGTTAGCGCTCCTGCCTCACAACAAGAAGCCCTGGCTGGGGGACTTGAACCGGGAACCTTTCTGTGTGGAGTTTGCATGTTCTCCCCGTGCATACGTGGGTTTTCTCCGGGGACTCCGGCTTCCTCCCACCGTCCAAAAACATGCTTCATAGGTTAATTGGTCACTCTAAATTGTCCCTAGGTGTGGATGTGAGTGTGTATGGGTGTGTGATTGTGGCCCCTGCGACAGACTGGCGACCAGTCCAGGGGTGTACCCTGCCTTCGCCCATGAGTAGCCGGGTTAGGCTCCGGCAACCCCGTGACCCCGACAGGGATAAAGCGGATTGGAAAATTAATGATGAATGAATGAAGTTCTGGCAGTATTTCAAAGCTCTAGCATCACAGTACGTGGAGGAAATGTGCATCGTTTGGTCACAAAAAGTCTCTGCATATCACAGTTTCTGGTTAGCTAGTATTTTAATTTTTTTTAGCTGTGTAATAGAATGATTTTATAAAACTTTCAAATGTAATACATTTGAAACTCATTTCATCATTTAAGCTGTCTTAAGCAAATCCTCATTTTATTCATTAAAACTGACTGTACAGTAAGCTGCACACATGTTCTTTAATGACACACCAGAACTGTAGAATTTTTAATTAATATTCATTATTCAATGGGTGCTTTTTAGTACTCATGTTACCAAGTCATGGCATCATATACCAGGGGTGGGCTCACGGGCCACAAAGGGGTCTAGAATTTGACAGAACGAGTAGCAGATGCGTGACGTGTTTTGGTAATCCATCTAATAAGAGAATGAAATACATGGAATCTGGACAAAACATGCTTTATTTTTAATTGAAAATAAATATATACATTTTAAAACAGACTATTTTAGAGTTTTTATTCCAAAACTGTGGCTTTTGTTCTCACTTCCGTGCCAATTTCCCCAGTGGGTTGATGTCCCTCAAGGAAAACACACCTGAACGTCAGAAAAACAACAAATTATACAGCTAAAATCATGAATGCTGAGTAATTTTTTGCACCTAAACAAATATCAATTTATTTGTAGTGCATCATTTATGAGGACACACCAGAATTACAAGGAAAATGAAACATTAAAGGGTTATCAATATAACTTATTTCAGTTTGGCGGACTGGATTAAATAGTTTGACAGTCTGCATATGTAGCTTGCTTACCCCTGTTGTAGACTGTTCACATTTTTTGGTGAGGTTGTCTCATTACAGATCACTTACAAAAATACTTTGCTGCAGTAAAAATATATTTTAAAAATCGCAATGGTTTAAAATTGTACTTTATTTTTTTGTAATGTGTGATCCAATAAAAACATTAAAGTAAACTACGTTGAAGCACTTTAACTTTTGTAGTGCCACATCTCCATCTTCAAAAAGGGTCCAGTTCTCCACCTTTTGATTTAGCAGCAATTCAAACACTCCTTAAGGTTTACAAATACCGTCATCTGGGGAAATAAGTTATGGACCTGGAACAAACAGCTTTTAATGAAACAATAATTAAAATAGAATTTAATCTTTATTATTGTGTGTGTGTTTATAAAATGATTTGGTTTCATTTATTTTCTGTGAAAAAGGTTCAGTGACTGTGCTTTCACCTTGTTATTTAAATAATAGTCCAGGAACTGGATGAAACGTATCATTCAGTTTCAATTGAAACAACAGGTTTTGTATAGGTAAGCTTATTAGATGTTTACCCTTGTGGTGAAGGACCAGAGTTCATCCCGGAGGTTTTTTTGATCCCCGTCTGTTTGCCTTTCAGGGTTTGGCTTGATGATCCTTGCTCGCGTGCTGAACTGTGTTGACGGTGTAAACATTGCCCTTCTGCAGAAAGCCATTGAGGGGCAAAGAAGCTTCTTTAGAGAGAGGGAGCGCAAAGACAGTGGCGTGCCACAACCAGCAGATGCAACCTGATCAGGATCTTCATTCCCCGGTTACCCAGACTGCTTTTTGACTGCCAAGGCTGCTTTTTGGATCAAATAAACCCCAAGTTAGTCATGTTGAGTTAGAAAATCTTTGTTATCTGAAGAGTTACTGATTATGTACTGGGTCCAATGTTTAGATGATGTATCTTAGCCATGTCTTCCAACATCAAAACCGTCCACACCGATTGCCTATTTGTGTGACAATCTTGTTTTGCTGGATGGTACTGATCATCCATAATACTTGCAGAAGTCTCAAGAAACATTTTTTTTCTCATTCAGAGCAAGATTTATAAACTTCCATAAAAAGAAACCAGATGCTCCTGTAAAAAGTGAAAGGTTTAAGGACCGAACTGAAAATAACATCTAAAGTAACAAGCATCCAAATGAAAAATGAACTTCATGAGCCAACAGCTTGGAGCTTTGTTATTGAAGAAGATTTCTTTAAAAAAGTCACTCTGGAATCAAAACAAAAAAGAAATTGGGGATGGATTAAGCTTCATACCAAGAACTGTCTGTGTTTACAGCAGATTGTAGTAAATCACTTGAGGTAGATTTATGGAAAATGAATACAATTCTTCATTGTTGTCAGTTTGTATTTATTATAGTTTATTATAGTTGTTACTAAACTTAGATTATATATATTTTTTCAGTTAACTTTTCATGATTTTTTTCTCTCCCAATGCAGTCACTAGTGTAAACCTATAAACTGCATAGCTGCAGCGTTCCATTTTCAATTCTAAGATTATATTGATCACGTAAGAGGTCAGAATATCCTGTGTCTGGAATAAAAGGAAACCTGATCATTTTTAAAGTTAAAGTCAAGTGAAAGTCATGCACTTGGGTGTGTGACTTTGGGTGTGTGAAATCTGTTCTCTGCATTTGACCCATCCCCTGGGGGAGCGGTGAGCTGCAGACACAGCTGTGCTTTTGAACCATTTGGTGGTTTAACCCCGCCCCCCCAGTCCAACCCTTCAATGCTGAGTGTCAAGCAGGGAGGCTCTGGGTCCGGTTTTTAGTCTTTGGTATGACTCGACTGCAGTGACGTCATACCTAAGACCTCCACTATTCCCGTCTCAGGGTGGTGTTGGTGTTCACAGTGATGTCCATGTAAACTGCTGCGCTCTTCTTAGATCAGCTTTATACTGCTTCTTTAACTCTTCACTGAGTCTCTTTTCAAGACCAGCAAGTAATGCTGGAAAAACCTGAATTCAACCAAGGACTTGTGCTGGAACGGATCAGAAACTTTCGAGGAGGAATTTCTGGTCTTTAAATTGACTGAGCTGTTTCACCTCACTATTTCAGTTGTACATCAGCTCAAGGATCTTCCCTTTCAAATCCTTTTAACTGGTCAAAAGGAAATCCCACAAACAAACAGTACTTCCAATTTTATCTGTGTAGATGTTGCAGGAACCTCCTCTGGTTCAGGAGCTTGATGTTCTGCTGTCAGGACTGAGACAGCATCAACTCCAAATTCAACCCCTTATGCTGAGTGTCAAGCCGGTATGCAATTGGTATAATATTTTAGAATATATTCAGACTGGAAAAGTCCATTGGTCCAAGTCCATTGCAAATGAAGCAAGACCACCTCGAAAGATGGGTCTGAGTGCTGTTCCTGGTCCAGGACCAAGGACCGCTTGGGTTTATTCAGACTGAAAATTTGTTCTGGATTATCGGTGTAAACAAACTGTAGTTCACTTTAAGTGAACCAAATGTGTCCAGTCTGAATACACCCTTAGATCTTTTGGCATGACTCGACCATTGATTAAAACACAGACTTCCAGTCTCAAGGTTGGAACTCTCCTACAAAGCCACTAAGTTGGTCTTTATTCTCCACTGATCTCCTTTTACAGATTAGTAAACATTACTGGAGGGGTTTACTGGTATTTACTGTTAAAGCAAAGTTTGAAGAATAAAACAAGATGTTTTTTATGCTACAGTACAGATTTCTTGTTTGAATTTAAAGGATCAAGTTGAATTATAATAAAATAAAATAAATACTCACACACTGGAGATAAAACCGTAGATAAACATTAAAAGCTGCAGAGGCCTGTGATTTGTAATTACATAATTTATTGATATATCTTTTTGCATTAGATATTAAACAGTCTTGAGTTTAAAGTTTAGTGTCAACAACATCCCAAAAGTAAGACAGAATCAAATCGATCTTGGAAAATATCATTGCATTGTGTCCCAGGATCCCAAACAACATGATATCACAGATAAGCAGCATTTATATTCTGTGCTTTTAAATTAACTCAAAAAACAAACCAGAAGAAAAATAAACAAATCAGCCCACATAAGACTTGTTTGGTAAACAAATGCAACTCAACAGCAAAAATGTTAGCTTGACAGACAGTTGTAGTTGTAGATGTCTCCTGAGTAAAAATGTACACTGTAAATAACATCCACAAATTTTTTTTAAAAATTTCCACTAGTACTTGTTTACCCTGTAGCTTCACAAACAAGATAACCCTGATCAGTAAACATATCTAGACTCTTGAATATTTGAACGAGTTGCTGCCTGTTGTGTAGCTAGACCCTTTGGAGGAAATGGGCAGCATTGGTAACCCGGACGCCGGGTCTTTTCTGCAGCGATCTAGAGCTTGTTTGTAGTTGATCCTCTCCTGTGTTAATGGGTCTAAGATATCCTTTTCATATGTCGTCTCAGCTTGCAGTTCCCTCATCATTGTGCTGTCAATCATTTTGGCCGTATAGGAATCCATGATGCTCATTCTGCCACCCGTTTGGGGATTGACCAGCCCTCCGGTCAAGTGCTGGGCCTCCATGTAGCGGCGTGCAGTCTCCTTTAGCATCCAGCCATTCTGAGCTGCTTCACCCGCTGACAAGATCCTTCTGGTTGTGGGGTCGTCCACTCCAGTAAAAGCCTTTTCTGCATTGAGCAGCCGCTGGAGTTGACTTTCCTCAATGAGGCCTCTGTTTGCTGCCTTGTGAACTGTGTATCTATCCTTGTTCTGGATGTCAATGATGCCACCTGTGGCTGCCTGAGCCTCCAGCAGCCTTTGGGCAGTGGTGCGGTCAATCAGTCTGCGCTGGATGGCAGTACGTATTGTAAAGCAGGTGCCAGTGTTTATATCCATCACTCCTGCAATTGGGTATGTTTCTTCAGCATTGGAGAGGTCCAAAGGGGCTGAATTTACTGGAGTGACAGACTTTGGGATGATTGAATTAAGCTGGGGCTGCTTTTTGCCATCACCTGCAACCATCAGAGAAAACTCTGATATGGGAATTTTGCCGTTTCTGTACTGTTGTAGATCATACTCTGTTATCTTTCCTTCTTTAATGGCGTCTTTAATGGAATACTGCTTTCCACTCTTACGATCTTGTAGCATAGATGTCTCACCATCAGGTCCCGTGGAGGTAATTTCTTCCCAGCTGCACTCTAACTCCTGCAGATGCAAGTACTGCTGACGATCGATGAGGCCCTGCATGTAAGCATCATAGGGAGACATGTCTTTACCCGTTTCTGGATCCAAGATGGTGATTTTCGTAGATATGTTGGTCTCTTTGGTCCTTGACTCTGAGTTTCCCTCTCTTTGCACCTCCTGCAAAAGTTCACGAATGGTACTGTCTCGCTCGTGAATCTTGTCTTTTTCATCCAATATTTGCCTCTCCAGACGCTGGACATCTGACTCCATCTTGAGGCTTTTCTGCCTGTTGAGTTGCATTCTTTCGCTCAGTAGTCGGCTTTGTTGCTGGAAAGACAGGCTTATGCCGTGTTTCTTGGCCTCCAGTGTTCTGAACTCTCTTGTGAGGGTGTCCTTCTCCCTCAGCAAGGAGTCCCTCTTCAAAACGAGGCTTGTCTCTTCTCTGGAAGTGCTGGTTTGGCCGCTCCTTAGAAGATTGAGTTTGTCATTGCAACGTCTGATTTCATCTTCCAGCTTTTGCCTTTCAAATTTGCTTAGAGAGACCTGCTCTCTCAGGTGATCTCTCTCAGTCTCTACAGCCTGATCTTTCTCAACACGGACAACTTCTTTATACACCGTCTTTTCGCCTGACTTCTCCTTCTGCAGAATCTCAATTTTCAGAGTGGTGCTACGGATGTCTCTCTCAAGACGCAAGATGTTGCTGGTTTCCTTGTCCATGGTGGATCGCAAACCGCTTGTCATCCTCTCCAGCTTGGGGTCTCTCTCAACCTTAAGCACCTCCTCCACAACGATACTCTCCTCAACCGGAGGTGGGGCATTTTCCAGCTGACTGATGCGAGTTCGGATCTCTCTGAGTTCTGACTCTGCTTGAATCTTTTTCTGGTGCTCATCGCTCTCTCTCAGGATCTTCTCCTTGTCTTCCAGCTTTATTCTTAACTGCTGTAGTTCAATCTTCAGCCTACGACGACTCAACACTTCATCATCCAGGTTCTTGCTGAGTCTCTCATGCTCCCTGGCTTGTTGAGGGTCTTTCTGTTGGTGGACAACCTTCTTCGTAACCACTTTCTCTTCAGGTTTCAGCCTTTCCAAATTGATATATTTATTTTGCAGGTCAAACACCATCTCCTCTATGCTTCGTCGCAACTGCGTCTCTTCCCGCACTTCCCTTCTTAAGCGGTCTGCTTCCTTCTCCTGAAGTGGATCAGGCAGATACTTGATGACTTCATTGGTGACAGTTTTGGTCTCTACTTTGGATTTCTCAGCTTTCCATTCATCCCTCTCTTTCTGGAGCAGTCGAACTTGATCCTGAAAGGATATGTAGCGCGAGTGCAGGTGGTTGAGCTGTTCGTTTAGCCTCTGAATCTCACGCTCATTTTCAGGGCTTCTCTCTTCTTTGACCACTTCTTGGAGAACTTCTTTTAGTTCCACTTTAGGTTTCTCAGACCGAAGGATGTTCAGATCAGTGGTGACTTGGGTGATCTCCCGTTTAAGATCAGCATGCTGTTTTTTGATGTCTTGCATGTTTTTCTTAATGCGAATGATCTCAGCCTCTGTGTTTAGGTCAACGCGGTAGATCTCATTAACAATTTCCTTCACCTCCACTACTGGCTTCAGGCTTTGAACATTTCTGTAGCGACTGTGGAGCTCAGTGACTTCACTGGTCAAGGAGTCTGTCTCAGTCTCACCATTCTCCAGGTCTTTTTGGATTCTTTCCCGTTCTGCAATAAGTTCAGGGTCTGATTCAACCTTTTTCACCTCTTTGGTGATGATCTTTGGCTGGATGTTGGGAATCAGCCTCTCCAGCGCATTAATTTGACTCCTCGTCTGGAAGATTTCATCATGGAGGAGCTTAGTCTTGTTGCTCTCTTCAGAAATTTCCACCTGAAATGTCTGTACTGCCTTCAGCATCTGCTGATCTTGTTCCACTTTAATAACCTCTTTCTTCAGCACCTTCTCTTTGATGGGAGGATTCTTTTGCTGAAGGATCTCAAGTTCTGTCTGCATCTTGAGCTGCTCTCCATCTTTAGCTCTGATTTCGTTTCTTGTCTTTGCAATTTCATCTTTTAACTTGTCAGCCTCGACATCTAGCTGAGGATCTTTCTCAAACTCTGTCACCTCTCTAGTTATCAGTTTTGGTGGCTTGTTTTTGATGTTGTCTTCCAACGTGGTGATTTTTTTGTTCACAACCTCAACCTCAGACTGAACAGTGCTACGTTTCAGCGCCTCTTCATGCAGCGTGTTTTTCAGATCAGACAAATTGCTTTCCAGTTTTGGGTCTCTGTAGTACCTCAGAACTTCCTTCTCCTCGACACGTTCCACTCCCCTGCGACTTTTCAGTGACATCATCCTGTCCCTGAAGGTTTTCAAAGTAGTCTGAGCATGAAGCCTCCTCTCCTTCTCCTCGTTCAGCTCTCTCTGCAGAGCCTCTATCTCAGAGGCAGTCTTTTGCTGGTTTTCAGCCTTGACCTGCTCCCGTGACTCCATGTGAACCTTTTCTTCATTCTGGAGCAGAAAAAGCAAAAAACTAATTATCTGCATATGCAGTTAGGTGTAGTTTATCATCTTTTACTTCCGGTCTCTTTTTCTTACTGGTTTTTCTTTCTTTCTTACTTACTGTAACAATGCTTTTGGCCAAGACCATCTGCTTTTGACGTTGAACGTTTTCAGCTGAAGCTTTTGTGTAACGGTTCACCAAATCTTTTTCCTGTAACAAAAAAACTGGTCAATCCTCTCTATCTTTTTTTATGTCAAAAGTCACTCTTTGTGATGGTTTCCTGTAACTCTTACCTCTTTTTCAATCGCATCAGAGAGTGTGAGCATGTCATAGTTGCTTGGTTGGGAGGCACCTGCATCCTCAAGTTTGCTGTTGAATCTGTCCACATTTGTGTCATATTCCTGCGTAAATGCACAGAACTCATGAATGATGTTTTTTTTTTCACTAAATCTACCAAAATATAAGATCTTCTATGTATTTTTACTGTTGACTGTATATAAGAACTGGAATGAGTGATCCCTCTTCCCTGGTGTTTCAAACAGGAAGTACTTGCTGGCTCCAAGAAGCCAAAATCTCATAGACTTCTACAGAGAAATGAACAGCTGTTAGTCATTCTATTGGTCAGAATAACCATTCTTGCTCTGATGCCTTTTTAACATGTTCCTCATAATTCAAATTTTCTATAATAATTTTTCTGTAATGAAAATTATTCAAGTTACAGACTAGCCAATCCAGTGAATCCAATGAAAGTAGGTAGAGCCTGCTGGCCCCCATTGTTCAACCTTCAAAAGATCTGATTGGCAAACTTTGTTTTGGTGGAGGTGTGGCCTTCCAACAAGCTCACTCCTGATTGGGGAGAGCGGTTGCCATCAAGTGGTTGACTCAGACCAATTACTGCTCACTGACAATGCCGGGCTCTAACATGACGCAGGTATTACAAAAAAATGTCGACTGAATTGATTTGATTTGCTTGGATCCAGAAGTAAACGATTTTCTATAGATGATGTCACACTCACTCGGTCCAGTTCTCAGATACAGTCAAGGGTTCAGACAGAAACTTACATTGAGGAGCGACTGCAGGTCTTGTGAAAGTGTTGACACCCTCTCGACGTCTTCCTCCTTCCTCTTCAGATCATTTACCACTCTCTATGTTTATGTGACAAACAGAATAAAACAGAGGGTCGGGGTTTAGAAAATGATACAAAAAATATGCTGTGATGGTTGTTTTTATTTTACCCACATGATTTCTGTTTTATAGGCTAGAGATTCTCTCACCTCTTGGGAGCTGATCTTAGCAGTGATCTGGGACAGATCATCTTTGGGGGTGGCCTGGTTTGTTGGCAGGGTGTCCAAGAAGTTGTTCAAGGATTTGCATGTGCTCTGAAACTCTTGGTTCTTGGCTGAAGCTTCTTGTAAGATGTTTTCTCTAAAGGGGGTAGGAAAAGCTTACATTACTTTCTCAAAGAAAAAGACCAATTCTTGAATTCACAAAGCCTGGGACTTTTAAAATCATGTTTTTCAGCCAAAGTTGACTGGATGTTTTGTCATAATCCGCAGTCATGTTGATAAAAAAAAAAAATGTAATACCATGAAAAACCAAAACACCTAGTATTAACCTTAAAGCATGATGGAGGAGGGGTAGTAATAGTTGTTGTTGTCAGTGGACCCAGAAATGTTGTGCTCACTTTGTCAACTATAAACCTTTCTGTTTTGATGCTTAAGTCAAACTTCATTATCCAATATTTAATATTAGCCTAAAACTCTGTGACACAACAAAAAACGGGGCCTCAAGCTCCTTGCTCTGGGTCCTCAGCAATGGGAAGAGAGTTGCTTTGCAGCAATAGCACAAATGCAAAGGTGAATTTACAAAGGAACTACTGCCGCACTGCAAAAACTATGTCCTAAAAAAAAGCTCTTTTTATTTTATGCTAAAACAGCATAGTCATAATTAAAAGACCACTTGAAACAAAAGATGATCAGAGTGAGTTATGTGTGCCTCTGAGTTTTCACTTCAGCTAAGTCTTCACTGTCTGAACTGTGTGAAATAACATTGATTGAACGGATTTGTGTGACATCAGTCTTTCTAAACAGAAGTGTTCGCTGCTGGACTCCCACCTGTCCTGCAGCTGGTTTGCAACGTTTTCATAGCGATTTTGAAGCTGCTTGACGTCTGTCTTTTGGCGCTCGATGTCGGGGCAGTATTCCTGGTAACCCCTCTGCAGAGAGCTGCACAGCTGCTCCGTGGTCTCCAGATCCTGCCTCAGCTTCTTCATGTCCCCCTGAGCTGCTGCAACAGACTCCTTCTGGTTCTGAGGGAAACACAGGACACTCATGTTTGAGAGCTGAGTCGTGCAGCGCTGAGACAACATTGTGGAATGTAATATCTGCTTACGTGGATGCTCTCTGCGCGGCTTTGAAGGGCTTTTGGAGTGTCAGGGATCGGACCGTCTCTGCTGAGGTCTTCCTCAAATCCAGAGACAAGACCGTCCACCTTCTGTATCTGATTCTCCAAGTTGAGAGACGCTTTTGCTCTAAAAAAAACAGCAGTGATTGCAGTGTTGAGTTTAAGGCTTTGAAACATTCACAAACTCTTGACATTGCCAAATGAAGAGCACACACTTCTTATTGTAGAGCTGAGCGAGTGCAGTGATGCCGTCATGCTTGTCGGTAGCGGCGCTGAGTTTGAGAGGCAGTGGAGACGATGTACCGTTGAGATCTTTGGAGATGAGAGGCTGCAGGTCCGCCTGAGCCGCTTGTCTCTTCTGCTCCAGATCCTTCAGTGCCTTTTCGGTTTTCTGCGATGAGCAAAAACACATCACATGATCAGGTCATCTGCAGCTCTCATTTGCAGGAAGAGACACCAAATGGGCTTTTTCCTCTTTTCAGAAACTTCCATAGTTTCTGTGACACGATCCCCTGACATCTGCTGAGTAACACATCAGATAAAAAGAACTCAAAAGTCATTCAGAAGAACGGAGCATGAAAAAAACAGGTTTATTTGCTAAAATAATACGTTCTGAACATTGGTTGTAAACCCCAACAGCTGAACTTCTCCACAAAAAAAGAGCAACAGGCTCAAAGATTTCCGTCTCCTTTCACCTCCTGCTTCTTCAGCCTCTGTGCCAGATCTCCGGCTGGGTCGGTTCGGTTCAGCGGCGCACGCAGGCGGCTCAGCATGCTCTCCTCCTCCTTGGCCAGGTCTTCGTCCAGTTTGTCCAGCTGCTCAGCCAGCGTGGTTAGTTTAGGGTCCGGGGGTGCAGAGGACACTGGCACTAAACACCCCCCCACAAAAAAAAAGCAGCAAAGTTTTAAAATGAAATCCCAAAAAGGAGCACAAATTGTCGACAGGTTTTACAAATATTTCATTCAGATTTACATCAAGTTTGAACCTGGTTTTGCTGCACTTACTCTGTCTGACTTTTCAAAATAAATAATTTTCAGCAACAGTTAGACTTTAGTTCAACATCTTCAGCTAAACAGTTAGATCAGAGTTCCTCTTTTTCAACCTTCTGCTGTGTCTCATCCGTACACCAGCAGTGCTTACACTGGGTTTTAATGGAAGGCTGACCCCATAAAAAAAGAGACAACAACCTGATTTCTGGACTTTGGGAACATCCTGGTGGTTCTTCAGGGACACTGCCAGTTGGGCTCTTCTCTTTTTAATGTCTGCGAGCTTGCTGCCCAAACTGAGCGTTAGAAGACACAGAGAGAAAAAGGGCTGAGGAAACCGCCGTTTTGGAAGTGGTGTGGCTGCAGCTTTGCGTTACTTACAAGTCCACCTTATCAATAGAATCTGGGTCAGGAGGTGGGATCAGGAAACAAACACCTGGGAAGGTTTTAGTTGCTCCGTTTGCTGAAACGAGCACCCAGTTCTCGTTGTCAGAGTTTGACTTTAGAGCAAGCTTGTCCCCTCGTGACAGACAATCCTGGAGGGACGAGAGGAGGTCAGCCACAGCTTTCAGACGGTTTCTGAGCCTTTGGATGAACACGTTAAAAACATGGACAGAAGCCCCACCTTCTCTGTTTCCCAGTCGCACAGCGACTCCACGGTGATGGGTCTGTTGACGGGAACGCGTCGCTGCTTCAGAGGAGCGATGGTGGTGCTCCGCCTCCTGAGGTCAGCCAGCAGCTGATCGGAGTTCTGCACCATCTTCTCCTCCCCCTGATGGGAAACAAACCAGAACTCCCCTCAGAACCAACCATCGACACACGAGTCCAGTAGTATGAAGAAAAAGCAAAGTGATGTTAATCATTGAAAGGACGTTTATTTTTGCGGCATAAACTGAAGATTTTTTATTTCATTTAAGCTATTTTGATGAATCTATTTCTGCACTTCAACTCTACAGCTCATTTTGGAGAAACAAAGAAAGAAAGAAAAGAAACGAAACTTTTGACAGATATTCACACGACGTCTTTTCAAAATAAAAAACCTGCTGTTTCACATGATCATCTCAAACATAGTAGTAGGTAGTGTGATGTCAGCCGTGATTAAAAAATAAATGAATAACCATACAGTTTGTTTGACTGTTTCTGGTACATCTCAGCCAGAAATAGATACATCTAATTAAGAGTAAATCAGAGCAAATTAAATGGCCCCAAACTGCATTTTTTTCAAACCAAATACATCAGGGAAAAAGGTTGCTTTTGCAAATTTTCTTAAAAAACAGAAGAGTAATTTCTTTATCAGCTTTAAGCAGTCGACATTTATTCTAAAGTTTACTGAAAGTTATTATCTCATGGAAATATTTAATGAAATCCTCTCTGGTTCCCTGGTAAACGTTTCGTACCTCCAACTGCAGAAGAATCTTTGCTTTGCTACCTTGGACGCCAGAATTTGATTCCAGGCTCTTCTCAAGTTTGGACAGAGTCTCTGAAAGCTGATCAGTGTCCAGTTGGTACTGAAAAAACAAAAACATCACTTGAAGGTAAATGAAAGGGATGCATTCTTATTTCTGCGTGTTTGTGCACACTCACTCTTTTGTACGCCTCCACGTTTTCCAGATGTGTCTCTTGGCAAATGCAGAGGTTGAGGAACTTCTGCCACTCGTTTTGTATGCCGTCTCTCTGAGCCTTTAGGAGTGACATGACGAGGGTTAGGGTTAGTGTGGCTGCTGTCAGGACCAAAACCTTCTGCCGAAAGGCTGAGCTGTTGTGTACCTGTATGGTCATGCTGGCCGGGTGCTTCAGCTCGATGAGTCGGTCCCCCTCATCCTGGAGTTTGTTCACCTCACCCTCATGGAGGACAAGACTATTGGTCTTGAAATTCTGAAAGACAGTTGATCAAAGGTTGTGTTTGATTGGTCATTTCTGTAAAAAAAAAAAAAAGCTGTTTTTCTGGTCGTTCTTGGCCAGACGGATCACGTTGCTGAACTTCGGCGTTCAGTTCTCACCTCGTACTGCCTCCGGACGTCTGAAAGGTACAGCATGTCATCACTCCAGTTCTGCTTGATGATCTTTTTCTGCTCCTCCACCAGGAAGGACAGCTCCTTGTCACAGCCCTGCATGTAGTCATACAGGCTCTTCAGGTAGTGGTGCCGCCACTTGGAGTTATCCTAAAAGAAGAAAAAAAAGACAAAAAGAGAAGATGTTTGAATGTGAAGAAAGTTTTCACTTTTTCAAAGGTTTGGATGTATTTCACAAGCTGCGATCAAAGCTTTGCCGAACCCTGAGGCATCCCATAATGCAGCATGATATGAAGATAGATTGAGGGGAACAGGAGGAAGATCCGCAGATCCAGATTATTCGATTATTACCAGTAGCTTCAGAAATTAGACTAATTTTATTTTAACTGCACGGATTTGTAGAAGTTTTCCACAAAGTCAGCTTTATTGTTTCCTCAAAAAGAAGAGGGAAAAAAGACAGAATAGAAATGAAAACAACAGAAATTTAGACTCACCAGCAGGTTTTTGTACTGCCTCGTCAGGGATGTCAGTTTATCCTGGAACACAAGGCAGTGACAGGTAACTTAAGCTGTGAAGGTAACCCCCTGTGGTCATGTTTTCATGTAAACACATGTTTACCTTGCTGCCAGCAGAGCTCAGGCACAGCTGTGAGTTGTAGGCTTCGATCTCTTTGTGCAAGATGTTGTGGGCGGCAATCTGCTTCTCCACGTCCGCCATGGTGGGACCGAACTCCTCCGAGTTGACTTGTTTCTGAGAAATGACATGAACAAGAAAAATAGGAACATTTTGTTGCACAAATTTCAAGTCCAAGTGCAACACAACAAGGTATGAAGTTTAAAGAATATACAATTGGATAGAAAAATGTACTCCTGTGTCTCATTTATTTGTACAAAGCTGATTTGATGTCATTAATCTACAAATTTAAGGTACAAATAGTTAAACAAGAAGTAGTTGTTTATTCTTGTACTTCCCATCATTATAAGGCTGTTTAAAAGTGGAGCCAGAGCAGTTTATCAGGTTACCTGGTGTCCTTTAATCATCAAAAACGAGACTGTAAATTTAATTAGTCTGGCTCCAAAAACTTGCTGCACATTTGTGTTTAGATTTTATTTTCTTGACATCTTATAAAACACAACACATTTTTCTGGACTAGTTTGCTGACACAAAATTCTCTGATTATACTATTGATAAAAACAATGCAGAACAACAATGATATTGTTTGATTTGTAATATTTGAGAAGTGCTACACGTTAGTTTATTTGGCATGTTCTTACATATTTAATGTCTGCATGGATGTTTGCTAAGCTAGACATGTTCATTTCTTTGTACATATGGGCTTAAAATAGATCATGAATGGTCTTAAAAAATCTTAAGTTTAACATCTGTACATCTGTAGACTTCCAGTGCGTCGCCATGATTTGTCGACGGTCCCTAAATATGACCAAAACAAATGTCTGCCAGATATCCAAGATCCAACCAACTTCCCTTTGGTTCCATGTAGTGTAGAGTCTAAAATCCTGACGGTAGCTTTTCCCACATGTGCCGTTTTTGGACAAGCGCTGAGCATCAAATCTGATGTACTTTGAAAAAGATGCAGCAGATGCAAATTGGATGTGTGAACCCTGTTTGATATGAATGCAGCATTATGCCCGGGTGGGCGGATTGGTTCTGAAGCTTCACACTTTGCTCCCAAAAGTGTGACTTCTTTTAGGTGTAAAATCTGACTTTTTAAACAAATGGAGTGAGTGACTGCACTTACTTCCTTTTTACTGAACACGGGCCCCCAGTCAATGATGGGCATCAACGACACGTCTTCGATCTGCTCGTAGATGTCTCGGTAGAAGGTGCAGTCCTTCAGCCAGCGCTCGTGGAGGCGGAGGACACTGCAGAACACCAAAACATTGATTCAGCATCTCTCTGATACCCCTTTCCTAAATGCCCTGTGCCTCCATCCTCATGGGCTCTCTGTCAACTCACTCGCTCTCAATCTCTTGAGCCTGTGGATGTTTGAGGTTCTTGGCTCTGTCCAGATCCAGGAAGAGTTCCTTCAGCAGCCCCTCAGCCTCACCAAGTTTATCTGAGATCACTTTTTGATGCTGCAGCTCCAGCTCTTTTTTCTCATTTTCAGCATCCTGAAAGGGGCAAGCAAAACTTCAAATCAACTCAATCTTTATTTAACACTTTTCATCCACGGTAGCACCAAGTGCTGTACAGTGGAAAACAGGAACGCAGTCCCTCTTTAACCCCTAAAAGATGATATAGTAGTGGACTATCCAGAGCGATGGATTTTAATGCGATTCAGACACATGTTCACAAGTTTTTTTTTTTTTAGGCATTTATTATGTCACCCATTTGCCAAAGTAAAAGCCTAATAAATATGAACATTTTCACAAAGACTATTCATGAATCAGAGGTGTACTGTCAAAGAAAATTTGGAGGATTCATAAAGTCGTTTTTTTTCAAAGGATAAAATGTTGAAATGCAATGCATTGTGGTCTTTATTTGCCAGTCTTGAGAGCATTGATGCACAGTGGTGTTTTGCATAGACTTCTGGGAAATTTCCAGGGTAGTGGATTTTCAAATTGTTGATTCAGACACCCAGACAAATTGGTAAATATAGTGCACTAACTGGGGAGTAGTGAAGAAAATTGGACACAGCCCCAGAACTTTCCACATTTCCTAACGCCTGAAGCCTTAAATCACAAGTTAAACATCAGGCCAAACACAAAAAGGAGATGGTTAGGAAGTAACGAGTTTTAAATGGTTTACTAGTTTACTCAGGTGGGAAGTTCAGATAAAAAAGATGCATCAAATGTGCTAAACTGATTGTTTGGCCTCACCACAGCCAACAGCTCTTCAGCTCGCAGGATGTCTTTCTCCACCAAGTCGGCGTTTTTTTGCATCTTGGCGATCAGCTGGGCCAAGCCGGTGGCCTCAGACCTGCAGGGCGAGCAGAAACATTTAAAACACCTGAAAGTAACCATTTGCCTTAAACCGCATGCATTTTTTTCTTTTGTTGAAAATCTGCCTGTTTATCCGGATCAGTTTACAAAATTTGACAAACAGCTTCAGGACACAGAGAGGACATTTCACAGCAGAGACATTCTTAACAGTCTGAATGCTCCTCCCGTTTGCTGATTACTTCTGCTTTAACGTGAGGCTTCACTCATCCACATCCTTCGGGTTTGACATTTTTTATGCTCAAGACAAAAATAATTAAGATTTGTTTGACATTTTAATCCCTAAAACTAATGTTATTAATTAAAAAAGGAAGCTTTGTTTTGTTGAAATTTGCACATTTAGTTTAGAGAACAAAAAGTTTCAGGATTAATGTTTTTTTTTTCATCATTTGTTCCAGTTATTTATTTTTAACAGTGCATCATGTTTGCATCAGGAAATTCACAAAAAACTACCCTTCTATAAAACAATGTTAAACATTTAGGAAAACAAAGAACACAATTTATTCTATGAACTAAAATCATTTAACCCAACTGTTAAAAATGGTGCAAATTTGTGTGTTAAAGTCCCACTCCAATCATCTTTTGATCCATATCTAAAGCGTTCCCAGTGGTCTTTTAAGTAGGATTATACAGTTTTTAGCCAAAATCAAAAATCTGTTTTTTTCTGGGACATAGTTTCTCCAGAGGGGCAGGACTTTGTTAGAAATTCAGCTCATAGTTGTGAGCGGGACTGTTGGCGTGGGCCAACATCGCTCCCCCTTCCCCTCCCCGTTACGACAAGATCTCTGATTTTTTCTGCTCCTGATTCCCAATGATTTAAAGAAATACTCAGAAATTCAATTTTAAGCATTGTTTTCTGTCAATATATCCTTTATCATCAGAAAAATTGCCACAAGAACATGTTAAAAATGCAATTTTTAGTGGACTAAGTCTGTAACTTCTTCTCTACACATAGTCATGGGGCCCCAGTTAGACAGAATTACTGTGGTAATATAACCCAAAATGTGATGTCCACGCATGTGGATGTGAAGTCTTAAAGGGCCTATACAGTATGATGTATAGGATATTTTATCATATGTATGGATATAGTTTATTCTTAAGCCTTTCGGAGTTAAATATATCCATGCATATGATAAAATATTACCTTTAGCACACTAAAGAATGAATTATTTATGAAATACGAGTTATTTTGTCAGCTCTTCTCCTCAGAAGTAAGACACCTTGATCTTTGAGGCCCCGCCTTTCGCTCTTTGTGGGTACCGTCCATTTCATGACGTCATCCTAGAGCCGACCTCTGCAGCATGTCTGCGTTTTAAACAAACAACATCTGAACGTTTGCAAAGAAAGATGTGCATCTAAAATGAAAGCGTGTGTGTTAGCCTGGGAGCGGAGCTGGCAGCGCAGACTCTTCCCGGAAGGGGCTGGGTCTCATTTGTCACATTGTGAGGACCCACTCGTTTTTGTGGATTGGGAGGGGCTGGTGCTCAGAGTGAAGGGTTTTAGAGGAATACTCTGAGATGTGTGAATGGATCATAATACTGCTTTGGGGTTGTTTGTGATTATAATACACTTCAAAGCTCTAAAAGTGGATTTTGCATGATATAGGCCCTTTATCAGGTCAAAGACCCACACCAATGAAAATTGTTTTTCTAACATGTTCTTGTAGCATTCTTCTCCTCATGGATAACATATATAAAGAAAATTAAGCTCTAAATTGCATTTCTGAGTATTTCTTTATTCAAGTCGTGAATCAGGAGCAGATGAGCTCCTATAATGCTCGCCATTTTTGTTGCACTGGCAATTTTAGGTTGGGGGTGTGAGGGGCTGTAGGCTAGCAGGAGAGGGCGTAAACAGATTGGTGACAGTAAATGGGGGCGGGGTTGCTCCGCACCAACTCAGAGGTGGATTTCTAATGAACTCCTGCCGCTCTGCAGAAACTATGACTTTAGAAATGCGGCCTTTGGCAGGTACCAAATGAAGGTCTACCTGTCATCGACATGTTTGAGAATTCCACATTCCTTTACAGAGGAGCATGGCTGAATGCAATCCATCAGTGCTATCATTATCAGGAATTTGCATTTTTAGCATAATTCATGTCAGAGGAGGAGGTTTTTGTATCAAATACCAAAAATCAATTTGGTTCAACTCTATAGGGCCTAAAGCAGAAAAAAACTATTTGCTAATCATTTACCATTTTTTAAAAGATTTTAAAGTAATTTTTGCTCCTAAATGTCAAAGAGTTGAATTAAAATGTTGGATTTCTGCTTTTTAGGAAGAAGATGCATTTGCTCTGGAAGATTTATTTAATGTATTTTGGAGGTCACCATGGCTGCTAGTGTCAGGGCTTCTCATTAGTCAAGGGGGTCGTAAGGTTGTGGGAACACTTTCCTTACATCTTAAGCAAATTCTGAAACATTTCTGCCACCATTAAAAACACGTGTGGAAATGTGAGAGAAAATCTGGATTATTTTGTTTGTGACTACCTGCAATGCAATCATCTTCTCTGTAGAGGACATTTCTAACCTGAACATCTTCTGAACACTGGATAAACTCCTTTTGGTATCTACAAAGGACAGTTGGGGCTTTCCAATGATACCAAATGGGAAGGGGCGTGGCTCTGGGAGTTGGAGTCATTGGTGGATTATAAACATTTTTATCTGGTTGTCAGAGAGGGACAGAGCACAGCCAACTCTTACTGACATATTTAATTCAAAGCGGGATAACTGGACGACCCACATAGCTGAGAAGGGCTGGTCTGCATTTTTGTCGCTGGAGTCGGCACCGGGTGAGAGAAGCTGAAACACTCCCTGTCATGGCCGCATTCTCACACATCATCTGAGATGTTCACGAAATGTTTACAGAGGCAAAAAAAGGTTACTTAATCTTTGTGTTGCTGATGTGGACAGTGATGTCATGGAGAGGTTGTACCAGCAGATCCAGATGAGCTCCTGAGAGACCCACAACACACATCCGTCATGCCTGAGGGCATCACACCCACTTTACGCTCAAACTTCCTAAACAACTGTCACTCAATGTGAAAACACAGAGAAAAGCGAGGCCACCATCTGCAGGCCTGGAAGACGCTGGCTTTTGAGTGCTATCAGGTGTGCACACGGCGCAGTCTTCATGTTTCATGAAACCAGTGAAAAAACAAGCCATCACACCAAAGTCAAAAATTAAAACCTGACATCTGACTCATCAATGATTCACACCCACTGATTCATTCATTCATTCAAAACGGCATCTGTGAACGCGAGGGACCAACGCTCACATATGACAGCCCAGCCCTCATCACACCCTGAAAGACAGGTAAAGCAGCAGGCCGGTCGCGCTTTGACTGAAACCTCGTCCCCGCTGTCCCACCTCATGGACTCTGACAGGTGGAGTCCTTCGTTTAATGGCTCAAGCTGCAGAATGACACTGGTATTTCTGCCTAAACTCATTTCACGGTTGCATCTTCAGGTCTAACAGACAAAAATTATTTTTTTAATTCATTCATTTCCCCCTCTGCATTTAAAGAAAAGTTACCCCAAGACTGGAAGGTTACACATCTTCAGCTGTTCCACCTGATCCGCTAACAGAAATGCTTTGACCTCAACTCAAAAACGCCACCATCACTGCAGTAAAATAACTTTACCAGAAAATCTGTCTCTTTGAAAGCAGAGAAACAGCGAGAGAAGCTGCCGGCACAGACAGAAAGAGGGAAACATGACACACTTCTCAGCTCTGGAGGAGGAATAAACCACACACAACCAACATTATCTCTGCAAAGGAAAAACTCACTTGCTCATCTTTACAGAGTCAGTCTTGGAGCTCTTTTTCTTAAACATCTTGGCTGATGTCCAGTAGAGATCCCAGGGAAATCTAACTCTCTCTGTCTTCCTCCTTCTTCGTCTTCCTCACCCTGTGGCTCCCTCTACTTCTCTGTCCTGTCTTACCTTTCTCTCAGATACACACAAAAACAACACACACTCATACCAACACACTTATGGCACCTCCCAGGCAGGTAACACCCAACTTTCTAGTAGAGAAAGACCAGACTGACCTGTTCTGCGTGCTCTCCCTCCTTCAGGCTTTTCTTGTCATCCGGGCCCGACAGACGGCGAGAAGCGAGGCTCCTTTTTTAAACCAGAACGTCTGATTGATGGGGAGAAGATGCAGGAACACCTGACACTATAAAGAAAAGTTTTCTTTTTGTGCAACAATAAAAAACAAGTTTTTTTTTTACAAAGCTTAAATGCAAAAGATAATTGCACATTCTTCTTAGATTTTTGCTCAAATATCAAAAATTGCATATTACTAGTTATTTTATCTCTTAATCTGCCTTAAACAAAGAAAAAAATATTTGTTTTCTTCTTTTTGTTCACAATAATTCATCATTTTGAGACATTTTATGATAATTCACACCCAAACTCGGCTCTCAACGTTCAAGTGGGTGCCGGAAACACAGACACACAGTGTGTACAGTCAATAGCTGAGCAACACAAAGGTCACAGAGGGAGCTCGTTGCATAACCACTTTCATAGAGGACTGGACCAGAATCAAAGGGGGGTCCATTCGCTTGGTGCTGCATTGTAGGCCTGAACAGGATCAGGGCGTCTCTCTGCAGCATCGCAGCAAAACGTTGAGGAATGCAGCTGAGCCGCTCGGGTTTGAAGTGGCGTGTCGAAAGGGACACATTTTGAACAGTTCAGTCACAGCGTCGCTCTCTGGGTGTGTTCACCCGTCATAATTCATTCATTCATTTTAAGCTGCTCAGAGTCGCTGTTTATCATAGCAACTCCCAAATAATAGGAAGAAACGACTGTCTGAGTTTTACTTTTACAGATAAAAGGCCCAAAAATGTCCACATTTTAGTAAAAGAGATCAATACATTTAAAAAATCCAAATTTAGATTTTAAAAATCACAACGATTTTCACCTCTTAAAGTTATTTATTTGGTTGAATCATCTCTGACCCTTTTGGGTGTTCATTTTCCAAAATTACTCAAATCTGTTGTGTTTTTGTTCACATTTTATTGTGGAAACACACTCATCGAACCACATAAAGCTCAGATACAAGGAACTTCAACTACAGGAACTCTGTTTTTTGAGAGGAAAACGACTTTATTAAACTGAGCTTATCAACCAAACGTTAAAAAAAGAGTCAAAAAGAGCAGCTCGAGTGACACATCACGAATACACACACTAGAGGTGTGAACTAACACGTGTGCTTCATGCTAAGTTAGTTGGTGCTGAAAGTTTTTAACCTTTTTTGCTGATGAAAATTCTGAATCAGCAGAAACTGTAGGAGGCAGCTGGGACGATGTTAAAGAATAATAAACGGTGACAAAAAAAGGAAATGTATGGCGGCTGAAAATCAGCTCCAGAAAGTCAAAATTATCACTTTAAATGCTAAATAAGTGAATAAAAAAACACCAAGTTAGCCAAAGAAATACTAGACAGCTTACCCGAAGCCAATGAATGTTTTACTTTGCTAAAACTGCTAAATATATTAGCAAATGGCATGTAATTATCTAGCACTCTCTACATTTCTTTTAGGTGCAAAGCATTTTACATTCACAGTCCCATTTACACACACATATACACACATTCACTTTGATGGTGGCTTGCTGCCAAACACTGGTACCACTACTAGGAGCAATGTATGGTTCAGTGTCTTTCCCAAGGACACTTCGACACATATGATGCCAAAAAATGTTGGTTGAGGGACATATAAAGCAGACAAAGAAATGCCAAATAAGAATCAAAAAGGGAAATATGGCAACAAGTATACAATAAATAAACCAAAACTAAATTAAAAGCTAATTTATAAAACAAAAAATATCTAAAATAAGTAATAAGTAATGTGATTTTTTTGTTCAATAATCAAGGAGTTCCAAAAAATGAATCAAGCTTTAAGTTTTCAAAAATGACCATAGGTAGAATTAAATAAAAAACCTAAGTTGTGTCATTTTAAAGTGTATAAATTTGTTTTTTAAATCCTTTTTTTTGCATTTATTTTTGAAAAAAAATTACATTATTAAGACATAAACTACTACTTTTTTTATTATGTTTTGATTTGCTTTGATAGCTGGTTTCCATGACAACAAGAAAGGATGTTCAGACTTAAGCTTTTCAGCGTCACACAAACGTTCTGACAACGTTTATCTTTTTTTTTTTTTTTTACTTTTTATCTTTTTTTTTTTTTACTTGTCCTGTCCAGTAGCTGAACAAACAGATGCGAGCTGAAGGCCTCTGGTGTTGGACAGATTTTACTGTTTCGATCAGGGTTATGGTGCGTCAGACACTCATTTAAATGAAATCCAAAAAAAACATTTTCATAATAACCCTCACTGAAAATATGTGAGTCTGTTTGATAGGTTTGATCCATGCAGTTCAGAAGAATTTAAGAATAATTTCCTTTTAAAATCTAAAAGCTGCTTCAGATGAACAGTGGAGATGCAGAAATCCTGTGGTTTCCATGGTGATCTTCATGCAACTGTATCTGCATGTGCAGAAATTCCAAACTGAGAGGAAACAACAAAAGCAGAAACACAATGCGGGAGTGTTGGCTCATTCCACGCCACTCTGACTAACTGAACTATGCAGACCGCGACGGGCTGACCTGAGCTGAAATTGCTCAGTTAATCAGCATGACAAGCAGGTTTATTAAAAAAAAACATTAAAGCAGAAATGCTTTTATCAAGTCTGATACTTCAGCATCCAGATAAAAGATCCAACGTTTTGGAGATCATTTGCAGAAGGTAACTGCCTCCACTTGTGGTAAATATTTTGTTTTATGAAATAAAATTCTTGGACAGACTGAGGCCCAACAATTTGTTGCCATTATTCCTACCTAAAGAAGGAAGTTTTAACACACCCTTCAGAGGAATCCTGTGCTCCCATTCACACACCCTGACAGGTGCAACACACACCTCCAGCCCAAAAACCAGCCAGAAAAAAGCAGTCAATACAAGGGGGGGTCAAAAGACAACATTTAGTGTCAGTTATTTTAATCACAGGCCTGGAAAAATAATGGAAAACATTTGTGTGTTGTCACAGAAGTTTCCAACTAAAGATGATCCAAGACTTTTTTGTCAGTGTAGACGACATAAATGAATCTTAGCATAAATGAAAGAAAATACAGATTGAGGAGTCAATTTCTGAATGAGTGACAGCTTCACAGGTCACAGAAATGTCCAAAGATGTTTAGGGAATACTAACAGGAACGCCGCAATAAAACGGTTCTATTCCCGTTGGAAATGTATGAAGGGGTGTAGCAGGGCGATGAATGGAAGAACCTTCTCAGCGTCTGCTGCTTTCTGCACATGGATGTGTCAAGGCCTAACCCTCACCCCAGCTGTGCCCCTTCCACATCCCACTCACTACAGCTAAAGAAGCTCAAGTTTTTCTGCATCTGAGCCTGAAGCATCAAACAAAAGCAAAAAAATATATAATTTTTACTTTTTTTTAAGTCATTTTTGCATAAAAGTATCAGATAAAAAAGGCCTCATTGGTTCTTTTTTTGTCATTATCTTTTTCTTACAATTGCCCTGAGGATGAAACCAATTTTTCCAAAACCAATTTTGGTGAAACCAAAAGCTGCTCCAGGTCAAAATTAGATACTTTTTTCAAATGTATTTTTAATTTCTAATTGCAAAACAATGAACTTTGCTAACCTAAGCCTTATTCGTCTGGGTGTTGACCCGTATGGTTTTTGGGTTACATGGGCCTGTGAGGGTCATACAGAGGAGTGGCTGCATCTTAAAAGGAGCGCAAGGCGTGTCTTGCAGTTTCCACCAAAAACATCTTGTTTTTCCATGTACGTCTTTATTTTCCTCATCTGAGCCAGCATCCGTAAGAGCAGAAAACCAGTTTAGAGTTTAGAATTGTTGGGGCTGAACTGTTTGAGTCTTGTGGAATAGTTTGAATCTCTTTGTGGCTGAAGGAACGGTTAAATGGTTAAAAAGGGGAAGCAAAACTTTAAAATTACAAAGAGAATGGGTGATTCAGCGATTGAAAGGGTTTACAATGAGCAAACTGTCTGCGTCTTTACCCGGAGCCACTAAAGCTGGGCAGGAATGTGACAAACGCGATGAGAGCTATGCAGCTCAGTAAGCTACTCTGACATTCCTGCACATAAATCAGCAGCTCAGAAACTTTCAGGCAGCAGATCACTGATGATGACAGGAATCTTCATCACCTTATTGGCTTCCCATCAATTCCAAAGGATTGTAAACTGTGCTGCTTTAAGAGTATTCAAGACAATTAGCATTTTAACATTATAAGCAAATCCTTTGTTTTATCATCAGTGGTTTAGATAATCTGCTGGCAGAACTTGCAGATGCAAAAGTTTGATTAAGGATGAGAAACAGGTTGTCCAAACTGGCAGAAACATCAGTTAGAACAGCTGCTCTCTTTGGCCCAGAAGGATGAAGCTGCTTTTCACAGTTGTGCCAACACCCTGTCTTCACCTCACATGACCAGCTGGACCTGTTGGGCGTCCTCTGGAGGTAGGGCTGGACAGATGATCTGATCAGAGACATTTGGCCCAGACCCCAGAGGCAAACACTCAGGGGAGAGCGGAGTGTGTCACACAAGGTGACTCATGCACACGCCTAGATCATTTCTAATGTTGTACACGGCAGGAGAAACAGCATCAGAACTACAGGCAGCTCCATAAAGCTTTTTGAAAATCCTTTTAGGTGAATGCAGCATCAGGGCTTCGGTTTAGATTCTCTGAAACTCAAACATGGATGAGTTTGTGGGTGTGGTCCTGGATCTGTGCATTTAAATGCAGAGAATGCAGTCCTGTGTTGAGAGATGCAGCATGCCAGATACCTGAGTGGATGTGGGTGTGACAGGTATGTCTGTGAGTCACGCTAAACCGTGAAGAACCAGACTGGTGGAAAAAGTTGACGGGACATGAAGTTCTCTCGGTAACTCATGTCTCCACTAACCTCAGATCAGCCTCAGAGTAGATTGTGAGAGCAGCAGATCCCACTCCATTGATCCCCAGTGTTTCTCATCATCTCCACATGTGTAGAGAACAAACATCCATCAGTTCATTCCTGCTTTATAGCAGATTTGTAAAACACAGTGTCAGGCAAGAAGTATATAGTACATATACTATTTAGAAGGATATAGCAATGAGTATGCAAGTAAAATATGAAAATAAACAAATACTGTGTGTGAGAAGACAATCATTAAATGATGGGGAAAAGTCCACATTTATGAAAAAAAGACACACAGTTATGATAAAATATTCAACATTTTTCAAGAATAAAGTTGGGGATTTATGATAATTTAAAAATAAAATTATAGAAAAAAAAGAGTCAGATATTTACAAGAATAACGTTTTTTTTTATGTTTTATGACTTTTTTTCTTAATTTTACCTATAATTTCACAACTTTTTTCCTCCTAATTAAAAAACTTTATTCTTTTAAAATGTAAACTTTTCTCGTAATTTCACAATTCTTTTCTTGTCAAATTTTCATTTTTTCTTCATAATTTTATGACTTTGTTTGTTTACAATTGTTACTTTTTCTGATTACATCTGATCTGATACATCTGATGATACATTTTCTTTGGTAAACATGTACATCATTATGGATAAATCAAGCCTCTTAAAAATGGCACACATGCGCCTCCTGCTGATATACTGTGGTTTTGTCTATTTTAAATAAAGTTCCACCAATATTCAGGAATATTTCTGGGATGTTACAGGATATTGACCCAGAAACCCATTTCCACATGACACCCAGTGTGACTGTGAATATTATTCTGAAGAGGATTTCAAGATGAAACTGTTTTTCACTTATACATTTAAATTGTTGGATTCTCTGTGCCAACTTATCTCAAATTAAGGACTATTTGAACCAGTTTGATGAGGAATTTACGGTTATCTCAGAAACTTGGTGAACTGAAGAGAAAGAGTTAATAAACAAACAGGAGGGTAGATTTAGATTTCAAAATAAGTAATCTCCAAATGAAAATAAAACTAAATTTGTTATTTTTTCTGGCAAAAGAAAGGTAAGAAATTTTAAATATCTAATTAGTACATCTCTTAGGTGTAAAAATGTATGATATATTGTCTTGGAAATCTCATATAAATGATATATAACAGATCTATTTGCATTCAGTTTAAAATCAGCAATGCATTAAACAAAAAGCTTGCATCTTACTGATCATTAGTTGTTCTGCATCTTTCATAATGTGCAGAGATTTGGGGAAATGCAGGAAAACTATTATTCAATCCTTGGTTACATAACAAAAACATGGTTTGATTAGAATGAACCTAACTGGTGCGGCTTGGACACATCGTCAGTGAAGAACCCGGGGTCATAGAGTGCTCCGGGTCTTGAACTTCAGACGCCCTCACCTGGGCGACATAACCGCGATTGATCAGGCATCAAGCTACTCCACTCCTCCCCTCTCTTGATCACGAGCCCATCTAGAGGCTTTTCAGCGCCCTCGCTGATGTTCTAGTGGCCCTTCTTTCCAGCTATCTTCTGATGCCAAGGAGCCTGAATGCTCGATACATGCACTGTCCTAAGAATCACATCCACTTCATCATTCCAGCCCATGGAGGAGCCACCGGCCACTTGCTACTGACGATGTTACGACCAGGCCGCCCGTATAGACCCTGATTGGTGGTTGGTGAGTGCCAGATTTGAAAAAAGGGCCTCTACATTCCACTTCTGTTGTCTTCCACAAAACCAGCAGGAGGCCGATCCTCGAGGCCTGGATTCCGACACCCCTGATATATACTGTACATACATAAATGACAGAACTCAACCATATATTTCCTCAACATATTACAATTCAATCACACACCCTGACTGGTGAAAAACAATGGAAACCATTTTTTCCCCACAGCTGTTCCAACTATAGATGATCTAAGCAATTTTTGAAGATAGAGGACATAAATCAATCTTCCATTTTTTTTAGTATTGATGAAAATATACAGATTGAGGAGTCAATACTTGAATGAGTGACTGCTTCAGTTCTCTAAGAGGTCACACAGAACAGAAATGTCCAAAGATGTTTAGGGAATAAAAAGGTTCTATGGAAATAAACAGAGCAATGACTGAAAGAACCTTCTCAGCGTCTGCGGCTTTCTGCACATGGAACATAGTCAAACATTGTGTTAAGGTGGGCTTGACAGACATCTGTAAGCAATGACTAGTCCAAGTTGGGCTAAGTCATCGTCTCTATGGCAACCTCTCTTGGCAATCAGGAGTGAGCTTGTTGGAAGGCCACACCCCTACCGCTAAAAACACAATAACAAAATCTGTCAAACCTTCTGAACGTTGGATGTAAGACTTTTTTTAATGAGGTATCTGATTAATAAAGGGATTTTGACTTTTTGGACCCAACGGGCACTTCCTGTTCAGAACGCCGGGGGGGAGGAGTCAGTCCAGTGTATACAGTCAGTTTAGAAGACACATGATTAATGTTCCCACGCCCCAGTGACTCCTGGCACCTTTTCTGAATGAGAACAAACTTGAAATAATAAATCTAGTTTATTTCAACTCATTGATTTTCCCTCTATTGTCATGAAAAAATGATGTTGCTTTTGTTTTCTCCCTGTCAGCAGGTGTAGTGGTTGCTATGGTAACACAGGAAGCTTCTCAGCAGTCAGATTTGGAATTTGAAGTTTTATGCAGACACATGTTGACATTTACAAAGCAGAAAAGTAATTACAATCAATTTTAAAGAAAATATCTCATCAAAAACTAAGGGACACTATGGGAAAGTGTTTATGGAAGCAAAAAAAAAAAGTTAATTTATGGTTATTATCCAGAGGTTAGTTGAAACAAAAGACCGGGGTAACCTTTTTGCTCTGCTGGTAAAGGAAAAACCATTCGGGTCAGACTGCTGACCTTGTTTCCTTCCTTAAAACAGTAGAATCCATCCAAGAAAAACAAGTAGAAAGAGTGAAAGTGATTTCTCTGAACCCAGTCCAGGCTTTGGTGACGAGATGTGAATCTTAATACACTCGTGCGGAGGTTCTTCAGTTTAGCTACCGAAGCCAAAGATGCCCTTGATGTAGCCGGTCAGACCGCCCTTGCCCTTCTGCTCCACCTTGTCGTCCAGCGCCGGGAACGTCACGTGGTTAAGAGCCAGGTCAAAGAACAGAGGCTTGCAGGGGATTGGCTGGAAGTCTGGTGGGAAGGGGACCAGGTTGGGATGTTTTCCGACCAGAGTCGAGTCGATGCGGAAAGTTTCCAGATGCTCACAGAGCGGCTGAGAGGAGCAGCAGCCAAAAAGTGAGAGTAGAAGAGCAAGGAGAGTTTGTTGACTGAAGATTGCGAAGACTGATGTATAACAGCTGAAATCATTTTTACATGAAACTATAGAGAAGCTAATGCTAATGCTAGTGTCAGATTAGTTTAAACATTATTTCTTTTGCATCCCCCATCTTCCACTACATCTGGATGTAGCTGTTGTTTGATCTATTTAACACGTTTTTAGACTCCAGAAATAAATATTCACAAAAGACAGATTCGTGTTTAAAGAAAGCACTTTTTGTGTTACTGAAGAGGCTCTAAAGTAAAGTAGATTTTGTTTTTACTCAACTTTAGCAGCGTGTGCTGCGGTTACATCTGTGCCCCTCCCACATCATTGATCTGATTCTGAGCATCCATCATTGCGACCAGTGATTAAAAAAAAATTTTTTTGTTCTTGTTATCTAGATTATTGAAAATTAATTCTGATTAAAGTCACGTTTACCTCAAGTGTTGACCAAAAAAAGATCTTGCCTATTTTTAATTAACGCTTTATGTTTTAGACACGCTTCACACCAAGCGTCTCTTCTTTCCTTTTTTCAAAGAACTGACTGTTAAAAGAGAGCATTCAAACTGATATCTCCATATTTCTTTATGAGGAGCTTCATTCTACTCCACAGCTGGAAGACAACTTTCTCCTGACAGTTTCCTCTTACCGTGTTGTCTTTCAGCTGATGAGGTGTGGAAACTTCTGCAGTCTCATCCTTGTCTGAAACACATTTCATCACAACTTCAGACAAATCTGGGGATGTTAAATAAAATGCATTTCTTTCATGAAGGAGCTCTCACCTAAAATAGCAGCAGCTTGGAGAGAATATTTCTCAGCGTTGACCTCAGCTATGAGCTCCTGAACATCAGGAAGATCCTGCAGACGGTTCAGGGAGGATGAGCACAAACAGAATTGGTTTTTAAATCATGGAGCTGCTAAATATTTATCAGTTGAAACAAACCTTCAGGCTGCTGTTAAGATTCTTGGCTTTGGACTGGACCTCCTTGGCGTACTTCAACACCCTCTCATACAGAACCAGCGCCTCGCTCCACTTCTTCACCAGGACATAAGACTGGGCTATAAAGAAACACCTGCCGGAAGGGAAAAACAGAAAACCGCATTTTAATCCTGATTTATGAAGCAGGACAGACACATTCTGTGAAATTCATTTGTCTGATTCCAAATACAAAAATATTTCCTCAGTTCATTGTGGAAAAAAAGAAAAAGTTCTAATAAAGCTGCATCGATAGTAACTTTCGTGTATCTAGTTAAATTCAAGAGCATATTGTGGAAATAATGACTAGAAAAGGTGACCTGTAAGCTTTGTAGACCAGCGTCTTGAGGGACACCTCCTTCTGGAAGGCATGGTCATCCTCCAAGCCTGGGAGGGTGGATAGTTCAGCCAGACTCTGCAGAGGAGAAGAGGCGATCCATGAGAGAACCAATTTATCTGTTGTTCATTTAAAATCTAGGGCTGTCAACGTTGACACGCACGATCAATTTTTTAAAAAATATTGCATTCTTTAATAACGCAGATTAATTACACGTCAGAAGAGACGGTCTTCTACTTCGAGTCGGGCGTTATTCCACTTATATCATGGTCACTTACAAAAGGAATAAACATTCAATCAATTTTTAGTATTTTATTCTTCTTATTTTTTCCTAAACAGCTGACTATTTTATACATGATGTGGCCTGTTGTCATGGTAACACGAGAATACGTTGCTGGGCCGGCAGACCGCGACTACAGCGGCAAAGGAAAGAGATACATATGCTGATCGTCACGATAGGTTCAGCAAAGCTTCAGATCAGAGAGACAGCTCACCTCTAACCGCTTGTTTTTGTTCAGAAGATCAAGCAAAAAGTTTGTTTTAAAGAAGCCTGCGCAGTGATTTAGAACATTTGAGCAATGAAGACTGAACTCCTTTTTAAGGTGTGCATCAACACCCAAGAGCCAATCAGATTAGAGTATTCACCCAGACCATTTAAAGTGCAGAAACACAATGTTTGTTTCTTATGACTGTATATCAGCATCTTTGTTTTCTTGGAGTAAAACTGCAGATGTTAATGTCTTTACAGTTCTGCTTATCTAACAGTGGATGACACAAATTACATTTCTAGGATATCTGAGTTAACACTTTACAAATTAAAACATTTCAGACAATAAAAATGAAGGAAAAATGTTCTCTCTGGCCTTTTTTGTGTTCAAAAGCCCATGTTGTCGTATAAAATTGACCTAGTAAAACATTGTGATTAATCACAATCCAAAAGTGGGATTAATCTGATTTTTTATTTGATTGACAGCACTATTAAAATCCCACTCAGATCATCATTTGATCTATTTTCAAAGCGTTCCCAGTGATCTTTTAATTATGATTATGATGCACTTATAGACAGACCTAATCGTCTATAAGTGGATGCATCAGAATGGAGCGGAGCAGGGAGCTCGTGGAGAACTGTAGTTTTTTGTCACAGCTACAAGCTTTATCAAACTGAATGTTTTTCTCTGCTCCTGATTCACAACAATTTGAATAAAGAAATACTCAGAAATGCAACTTTAAGCTTCATTTTCTTTATACCGTGAGAAAACGCCACAAGAACATGTTAAGATAATTTTCATCAGAAAAAGGGAAACAAAAAGTGAAGGTGAAAAGTGAAAAACGGCAACATCTTTTTGTTTAAAACATTTCTCTTATCTTCTACCTCCCTGGGCATTTAAAGCCCTGAACTGTACCTGCAGGATGATGTCATAGAGGCGGATCAGGTCCTGAGGTCGGGGGCCCCTCTTGCTCTCGTCGGCCCCAGTCTCCTTCAGTTGAACCTGCAGAGTGTGAGCCATGCTCTCATTCCTTTTCACCAGCGTACACAGCTTGATGTAGGTCAGGTAGCTGCCGCAGAAAAACACCACAGATCAGGTCAGAGCTGTTCATGGCATGTTCTGAGTTCAGCTTGCATGAGTTTTTTTGTCCAGTTAAGGAAACATCTTCATGCAGCAGAAGGTTGGTTAATTAAAGAAATAATATCAAAGCATGAACACTGTGATTGAGACTGAAAGAAAATTATTAATTTTTTCATATTTTTACCTGTGCAGGAATTGCAGGTTGGAAACTTTCCCTCCGTCGCTGTCAGAGCTCCTTTCTCGCAGTTTCTATAAAATTTACCAAAAAAAAAAGATCCACTAATCCCTGAATGCTTATGAAATATCCCACAGAACATATTCTCACCACTTCACTCTTCAGCTCTTCTCTCACAGCCTGGATGGTGTCTCTACATTCGGCCAGCAGGGTCTCATAAAGGTGCTCTTTGGTCTCCTCGTTTGCTGCCTGCAAAACAAAAGACAAAACAAAAACAAGTAAACATCTGTCTTTGATTTTGACAGAGCTGAACTCCTCCTGAGCAGCCCCATGGATCCAGAGGTGGTCAAAAATGACTTTTTTATTTAGAGAGGACTTTAAGATTTCTGAAGAAATTTTTGGTGAAAAATAAAAGGTCAGTCTGTAACCCCCCCACCCCCAACAGAAAATTAGTATGAAGTTCTTCAGTAAAGCCTGCTGATGCTGGGAACTAGCTTCAGCCGTCACAGCCCAAAGTTTGCCTTCCAGTTTTTGTTCCACCGCAGTACTTCCTCCTGCCCACAGGTGTCGCCGTTGACAGATGCAATGAAGCAGACATTACTGTTTTCAGCCTCAATTTTCTACTTTTGATTGCTCAATTATCAGAAATGCCTTGAGAAAAATCTGCAGGACGTCTGACAAAAGCTTTAGGAGGCCGACGTGACCTGTCTTCCTTTAACTCATTGATACTAAATGTGGCGAACGGTTGTTGCAGTTTCCATAGTAACAGAGCATTTTATTATAAGCTTGTTTAATAAGCTGCAGGATTTGTAATATTTTATTTAACATCTAACAAACGATGCTTAAGGGGTTTCTGACCTGAGCAATGGCGGCCTCATTGTCTGCCAGACCCAACAGGAAAACCCGAGCTTTGTCGACCTTCACAGGTACGCTCCGTCCTCGCCACTCCACCTCGCTCATGGTAGCTGCCTGTTTGGTTCTTGCCTGAGTGATCAGGGCCTAGGAAGGCAGAATTTGAGAACAGATCTTCATATCATTTATGTAGAAGAACTTAAAGATGTTTGTTTTCAGCAGGGGAAATATTTTTTTCCTACTTTCAACATCTGTAAAATTACAAGACGTCCAGTAAGGATCGCCAAAGTCACACACCTCCAGTTTCTCAGCCATCATGCCTCCTCCTCCACCTGTCAGCCTCATCTGCATCAGGTCGTTAATTGCATTCTGGTCTCCTGCAGACCCAATTCAAAGCAGTAGGACTTTGTTAGAAAAGTTCCTGAAGCTTTCAAAGAAACCATGGAAAACGGAGGGGAACTGAAGTGAAACTCACCGATGTTGTAAGCACAGTAGCGGATGTTGGGAGAGATTTCATCCACCCGCTGACGATACAAAGCAGCCATCTCCTCGGTGAAAGCACTGGCCAGTTTCTCATAGATGGTTCTGATGCATAAAAACAGGTCCATATTTGTCTGCATCTGTACAAATCTGTAGATTACCAAAGAAAAGAGCCTGTGTTACACCTACTTGCACTTGTTGAAGGCTTCCATGGCGAGCTTCCATTCCTGCAGCTCAAACTCCACCATCCCAGTCAGGTATGCAGTGTAGGCCTGGAATAAAACAGTTAGCTGCTTGTGACTTTTTTTTTTCTTTAGAGACAAGGAAAAGAGATTTTGACCAACTCAAGCTAATAACCTTAGTAATTTTGCTTTACCGTGACAGGAATAACAATAAAATAGAGAATCTTTGGGTCTTTGTAGCAGCAGTGTCTGGGAGCCTCTCAAGGACAGTACCTGCGCCTCAAGTTTGGTCTTCGCATCAACACGGTGACTCTCGCAGAGCTTCTCCAGCCTCTCGCTGTGCTTAGCAGCCTTACGAAGGCGTGCGAGCAGGTGGAAATGCTTCCGCGGTTCCGTGTTGGCCTCCTGTTTCAGCTGCATGGCGTAACTCCAAGCACGCTCTGCCTCCATCAAAACCAGCAACAGATATCTGAAAACACAAACAGGGAAATCATTGGAACGCTGTATAATTACAGACAATATTTCACCGGACCGGCCTGTGTGAGGCTGAAGTGAGCACTGGATTTCTTTTTTAGCTTCCAGTTTCCATTAACTTTCAACAGGTAAAGTTTATCTTCCTTCTCTGAAAAATAGATGCAGCTGATTTATACTTTATATGTTCTCCAGATTTCATATAGGAAACCATTAAAATGCTATTTAGATTTTCATATAACCCTTTAGTGTCAAAGTGGAAACTAAAAATATGCCAAATTCAGTCTCATCTGACTTTTAAGGTGCCACAAGTAAATGCAAAAAGAAAAAAAAAAGAAGTGGTCACTAAACTGGTATTTTTAAATCTAATAATAAACATTAATGCACAGTTTGAACAACTTTATCAGCAACATCCCAGTAACATTAAAAAGCCAGTTGCTGAATATTCTTCATTTTTATTATGGTTTGTGGGAACAACTGTCACAATAAATCCATATTTGGAGTAAAAACTCCAGCTTTTTGTCTGTTAAATTCAGATTTCTTTTATTTTGAAGTCAAAGGTTCTTCTTCTATTTCCACACTGGCTCTCTTTAAAGATATGTTTGTTTTGTTAACTTTGCCGGCTTGTGGGCTTTCAAATAGCAGTTGGAGCAGTCGCTTTAAGTACCAGCTTGATTTTTAACTCATGATTTCAGGACTTCACATGTATGAAGAATGAGTTGAATGTGATGGGGAGAATCCAGTGGTTTTCCTTCAGTATCAAATTATTTATTAAAAAAAAAAAAAAAAATGTAGGTTTAAGCTGTGCTTTTGTTTTCTCTGTGACTCAGTACCAACTGTTCCACGGACCAGTACTAGTCAGCAGCCCAGAGGTTGAGGATCACTACTCTAAGCTAATATTCTCAGACACACTAATGCAAAACATTTCACATGAAATTTTTTTTTTTTTTTTTAAATCTGACATAGAAAAGGATGATAGTTGTTATTTTTAAGGAACACAACACCTGACATGTTGTAAAGTGAATGTAGTACATAATTGTGAAACAATCCTTCACTGACCTGCTGTCAGTCAGCATGTCCTCTGTGATTTTCTTCCCAACAAACTTGTGCCGGTTGCCCATCTTGAATCCAAGAGTCTTGCGTAGCCGACGCAGTCTGCGGGAGCAGTAACCCCTGAAGAAAAACAACATGAAACAACTGTACTTTAAGTAACTCTACTTTAGTGGGTGTGCATTTATACATAAACCAACAAATTACACAACCCTGGTTTACAAACCCAGGAATGTAATGCCAGTTTTACAGACATTCGAGCCTCTAATGCCAACCAAATACATTTATCTTACTGAAGGTTTCAAAGTTTCTGATACCTGGTTCTTGCTTTCACTACAAACTAAAACAAAATTTTAGGGCAAATAATAGAAATATACATTTAAGATATGGATAGAGGTTGAGGACTCACCTGTATCTCTGGTAGTCTCCATGTCTGAGGCCATGCTGCTGCTGGGACTCCTTGATGATTTGCAAGACTGTAGCTCTAAGTTAAGGAAAGGCCCAATCTGTAGCAAAAACCACATACATAACCATAAAGAATGGGGATTTAAATGTGTCATTACACAGTTTTAAACGACAGTGAGAAATGAATGTCAATAGGTTGGCAGCAGATATCAACCAACGCATTTATTAAAAAAGGAGCTGTTAACGTCGCAAAAAATACGGTCTTCACGAAAAACATCCTGTACGAATCATGTTCACATCTTTGCATCTATCCATACTTAAACCTTGTGACGTCTTCCTATAACTGTGTTTTTTTTTAATTGCTGAAGCTAACACTGCCTATACGACACGTAGCCTAAAGACGCTAAGGTTACCCATTTAGCTAGTTAGCTAGTATGCTAACAGTTGCTTAAAACGTAAAACAAGTTGGCAGCATTGAAGATTTTATTTAAAAATGATCTGCGGTAAAGGATACTCTCAAGACTGAGTCCTCCATCCGATAGATTTTCCTTATTTTCTTCCCCGAGAGAAACTTTAGCTTCGTTTGGTTTGTCTGCGGCCATCTCTACAGGCTAACTGAGGAATGTCGCACACATGCTCGGGAGGAGCGGACCAATAGGAGCGCGAGGTACAGGATGGAAATATCGCGATACTTGCTGACGAACTCTCGCATACTCTCGCCTGATCTGAGAACTCAACGACTAAAAAAAGTAAATAAAGCCTCAGATAAATGCATGATTATGGCAGATATGTTCATTTAAATTCTGTTACTGGAAATAATTTGATTTAAAAAAAATTAAAATCTAATCCAATAATTAACATCCAGGTCAAGCAATGTTTTCCACTAAAGAAATAAAATTCATATTTTTCTATGTTATTGAAGCAGAAATTCCTCATTTTAGTATATAAAGTATCCTCTTTTTTTCATAAAACATAATAATTTAGATTATTCAACTCAACAGTTTTCTTTTATAACTAAATTAATCTGTTTTCAGATGAAAATGTGAACAATTGGGTTGACACTATCAAATTGTATCATGACCTTGTAAATCTAGCTCAAAATGAGTCAAGTTTTTTTCTTTCAAGGTAGAAGAAAGGCTAATAAAAACTGGTTACAAATATAGATACAAAATTTCTTTCCATAAGATCTAAAAGTGGAAAAAAGGAACATTTATAAATTGTAAGAAACCAGGAAGTAGTCTGGAACAAAAACACAAAAAGTCCTTTAGATCTTAAAAAAAAAAAAAAAAAAAAAAACCAACAGATTAAGGGTTGTAAAGTTTTTTTAATTACAATTATAGGTGCTGTTCAGATGTTTTCAGCTGCAGAAATGTATCTGGACAGAAATTTCCTGATCTCTGAAATGTGCATGGTCTCCCTGATGGTTGTGTCTCTGCTGCGGACCTGAACCAGGCCGTTCTCCAGTGTGTTCTCACTGATTACCACGGAGAACAGAACTCCCATCTCATCATATCTATAATGAAGGAAAAAACAAACAAACAGAAGAAAAAGTTGGAATGAAGAGAATCACCAACCCATTTGCACAAAATGTAACTGTTTATTGAATTCAACATGTTAAAGTCCCACTTCAACAACATTTTTATCTCTTGTAAAATTGTTTCCAGTGGTCTTTTCATTATGATTTTGCAGTTTTTAACTAAAATCTAAAAGTCTTGGTCGTTTTTGAAGACATAGTTTTTGCAGAGCAGCAGCAGTTCATCAGAAATTTGTCTCTGAGATGTGGGCGGGACAGTTAGCATGGAAGTAAGCCTACATGATATCCCATTATTCCTGTGTTTAAACTCTCTCCTGCTGCAACAAAAACTGGCGAGCAATATTGAAGCTAACCAGTCATATAGTTTTGAGCCAGATGCCAACTCAAACGAGGAAAATAAATACATTAATTGATCTATTTGTCTGCAAGTAGAAGATATAGATCACCATAATTTGAATAAATACACACTCAGAAATACAGTTTTGAGCAAACAATTATTTTATACATGGTCCTCCATTATGAAAAAATGCCACAAGAACTTGTTGAAAACACAATTTTCATTGGAGTGGGTCTTTAGTTGTTCCTCTAGTCGGAGGGAGAAGAGAACATTACTAGTAATTTAATATTATATTAGTAAATATTTATGTATGTGTATATGTATCTGTAACATATGTATGTATTTACTTACAGAATGTCTTTATCTGTGTAAGAATGTGTATATATAAATTTGGTTTAAAAAAACTGATTTTATGGTTGTGGCATATGTGTCAACTTGATGTTAAGTTTTGTTTCTGTGTAAAATTTTGAATGGGCCTTGATAAGCATGATGCTTCAGTCCATTCATTATTGGTTGATGTTGATTATCATTTAAAGGTTGTGAAATATTATATTTATACAACCAACCAAACTTTAACAACTTCATTTACTTGGCACTTTGCTGCTCTGCTGATGTCGGCACAGTTTCCAGATATCCCGGCCATGTGAAGATCTTAGCTTCCAGAAACTCCTGGAGAAGGCCCCCACAAACCTGCAAAAGAAGTTTCAGGCTATTTTCAAAATCATTTTTCTTGGTGTTATTTTCAGAGTACAGAAAAATAAATCATCCACAAATATTTACAAAGAAAACTTCCTATTACCTGCCTAAGTTCCTTGGTGGCACCTCTTCCAATGTTTAGAGCCACTTTGACCGGAGCCAACACCGGATGCAGCTTCAGAACCTGAAACCAGACCGACAGTCAGACACCAGAGAGGTGGCCATCAGGGGACACACTGAGCACACTGACCTCTCTCTGTTGCAGCTTCTGTCTGCCCTCCTCCCTTTTCAGCTGCTGGAGTGAGTTAGACAGAAAAGCCATCACACCGCGATCCATGTTTCCGCTTATCGAGACGACGTGAGGAATGGACTTTTGGCCATCTCCACACTGAAGCACATCAAAGACATTGGATCTTTTTTAGGTTAAATAAAAAAAATCTAAAGTGCAGAACTTGGGCCTGAACTGGTAGAACTGGTTTCTGCAAACAGTTCTACAGGAATGAAAAAGTGCTGGGTCAGGCCTGGTCTGGGTCAGACCGATAGTACAGTGGTCTCCAACCTTTTTTTCAGGTCACAGACAGGTTTAATGTCAGACAACGTTTTCACTGATCACTGGTCTGTATGAGTCTTAAGTGGGCGTCTAATTTCGTTTTTTAGCTTTCCGTTTCCTTTAACTCTTGAAGGTAACATTAATTCTCTAAATACAATCATAAACATGAATCCCCCATTTGAAAAACTTTATTAGCAGCATCCTCGTAACATTAGACAGTCGTTTGCTGAATATTATCCATTATTACTCTGGTCTGTGGAATCAACTGTCTTTATTTAGAGTAAAGACTCCTGGATTTTGTCTGTTAAATGCAGATTTCTTTTATACTGTAGGTTCTTCTACCACCATTTCCTCTCCAGATCTTTTCTGCCAAAATAAACTGTCCGAATATATATATATATATATATATATATATATATATATATATATATTTGCCAGGGGGATTTCAATCTAGCGGTCAGTGCGGCAGCTTTAAGAAAGTAGCAGATGTATTTTCAACACGCGATCGAGTGACTTGATGTGCGTCAAGAATGAGTCGGATGTGGTTGAGAGAATCCAGTAGTTTTCCAAAATAAAACTTCCTTCAGAATCAGATTAGAAATAAAACAGAAAAAATGTAGGTCATATATATATTTTTTTGTCTCTGCGGCCCGGTATCAACTGTTCCACAGACCGGCCGGTGGGTTGGGGACCATTAGTGGACCTACACCCTGCTCTTCCCCAGTCTTCCTTTTTAGAGTTTATACTCTCCAAACAAGACAATTGAAGAAAAAAAACTTAAAGTTTAAAGTGTTTCTTTATAAATGATGTTTAACAAAGAAACTAAAACAATCTTTCTGCATCAATCAGGCTTTCACAGTTTACTCTTAAAAAGGTTGGAGAATATTTACTTTTCTGACAAAGATAATGAACCAAGAGGAGGGTTTCTTTTGAGCTTTGATTCACCTCAAGGAAGTCCAGAGAAGCTGATGGCCAAATTGAGCAAAAGGATTCTTTCCTTTTCTTTTAATCATTTCATTTTTATGTATCATTTGTGACAATCTACATCACAATAGTTCAGAACAATTTGTCATTAACCTCTTTTTTTGTAGAGTCAGTTTCCATTGAATTATGTTTTAAGTGCAATTCAATATAGAAAAAACACACACACACAACTGACCGTTGGGTGCCAAAACTCCTTCATATTATCTTCATGCTGAGTGACATTAGACAGAGCAGATAGAAAACTCAAATCCCTGCAGGGACTTCATTTTTTTAACATTATACCACAAGTCTAACAGATTTGAAGGGATAAATGCAGACTTTCCATTTCTATGTTAGTCAAAACTATGCTTCAAATTGGAAGATACTTTTCTATCAAACCAAAGACAATTCAACTTCAATTGTTGAACTTTATTTAAAAAAAAATCCAAACATGTTCTGGCCAAAAACACCTTTACTTAAAAATACTGGAAATTTAGTTCCTGAAGGAAACTACACATTAAAAAAATGTGTAAAAAATTGTATTCACACAAACTTTTAGCGAGTTTACCAGAACTTGAAAATGTATCAAACTAGCCTGCTGTGGTGGAGTTAAAGAAAGAACCAAAAATTGAGTTTAAAAAACCTGCAGTTTGGAGCGTGCTCCTTTATGCGCGCGCAGTAGTTCAGCATTCCCTCGGCTCCACAGCGTCTCCAGAGTGTCGCTTCCCCACGGAAAATTGTACAAGATCCTCACACCACGTGAAGCTGCGTCTTCCAGTTCCTGTTTGGGGACTTCAGTGCTGCTGAAGTCCGACGGGGAAAGAGCGAACTACAAGTGGAAAAATAGACGTTTTTTGGAATTACGTTTACAATCTACTGAAATATTTATAGTATAAATATAGAGTGTTTATAAAGAAATAACGGTGTGATTTTTTTTCCGTTAAACTTTTTGAGGTAATATATAAAGAAAACTAAGATTCAAACGGCATTTCTGAGTTTTTCTTTATTCAACACAACACAAAAACACTTTAGGAAGATGTTATGCTGCATTATGTTTTTTATTTCAATGTTCTAAATAGAAAAATGTCCTGCAATTTTGAATTGTAAAAAAAAACCCAAACCTTTTGTTCTCCAAAACAGAAATGACTGACTTTCAAATTAGAAGCATTAATACTTATAGTTGGAATTATAACATTGCTTGCAAAAGAATAAGAACATGTTTTATAAATGGGGTTTCCAAACAGTAATCAAAATGTTTCACGTTGTGACAAAAACAAAAATTCTTATTGTTTGGTTTTTGTAAAGTTTGAAAGATGACTGGAAGGACAAAAATATCAACAGAGAAAGTTGTTGACCAAAAATTTTAACGGTAAATATTTATGAGAAGTAAAAATATTTGGTGGAAAAATACACTGAAAAAAATCTCTAATTTCAGATTCTTGTGTAAAAACAATTGAAGTACAATTTTTTTCAATTTCTATGGAATTGCTGGACATTTTACTGTAAATCCTGCCACAAAATGTCCTTTAATCTGCCATTATTCCCACCCACAGTTTGTTTGAAGCTTTCACTCACCTTCTTCCACCATTTCAGCCTTTGTCGTGTCCAGTGGTCCAGCCACTGAGAAGAAGAGCGAGGAGAACAGAACCAAACCAGAGACGTCTGAGTAAATTCAGCCAAGCTGTGGGGTCAAACAAATCAACATTCAATCTGAATCCATCCGAGGCACAAATATGAACAACAATTTGTATTTTGGGTGAACAAAGGAAAAAACAGGAATTTGAAAAACCATAATTAATCCTAAAACTCCAACAAAGAATAACCCCGTCACTGCTGCGTTTGTCTTAAGTTTAAAAACAGGCCGGAGTAATGCTTCATAAAGTCAAACTGCACAGAGACATTCGCAGAGGAAGAGGAGGCCTCACCAACCAGAAGCAGCTGAAGGCTGGATGCACAGTCCCGTCTCCGCCAGGCCGAAGGGGAGCTTTCTGTTCACCAGCTCCAACGACGGGACAAACTGCTGCAAGGCACCTGATAAAACACAAACAACCAGGTTGCAGGTTTGAATCCCATTTGAGAGAAAAAAATGAAAAGTTTTTTTTTTTCCATTTTACTGGAAAGAAACAAAAACTAACATAATTATCACATCCAGGGGAAACCTAGGCTTCAGAAACCAATGCAGCGATGAACAAACGGCTTAATTCAGATTCATTGTAAAAGTCAGTTCTTGTTGATGAACATTTTATAGATATTTATGGGAAACATGCTGTTGGCTCCAAACTTAACCAACTGTGTAGATTTCATTTACAACTTTATGACTGATCTGAGAATCCTTTTTTCAGACACTCAGAAGGGCATATCACAAAGAAATCCTACGCTTGTTCTGTTTCAGAATGTGTTAAACAACACAAATTAGTTATTAGACTGGTTCTCAACAGGTTATTAATCAGGATGAATCTTTGATATATAATTGTGCCCAGATTCAGAAGTTCTAAGTGAAAATTCACAAATCCACCTTAACTTTTTTAATAAAAATGTATTGAGAGCAGCAGTTGCTCTGTCAGGCTTTTTAAACACACATTTAGAGTTTGTAGATGAGTACAACTTTAGTGCAGTAGATAATATGTACGTTTTTAACTCGTAATTTTCTTTTCAATCTTCCTACACTGCTATTACAATTAAAAATTTTCAAGCCAAGCCTTTCCTTTTTCATTTTTGTGATTTTTCTCTGCATGTAGCTCCCAGTATCTGGATCTTTGGACAAATAGATATTAGAAAAATAAATAGATATACAGTTTAAAATCTCATTCCGATCATCTTTTGATCTAATTTCAAAGCATTCCCACTGGTCTTTTAACATGATTCTGTCGTGTTTTGGCAAAAATGAAAAAACCTCCTTCGTTTTCTCTGACACCACTGGCCTGGGGCAACCCCACCCCCACTTCCCCTCATCATTGCTAAGAGCTCAAAGCAGGGAGCTGGGGCCCAACAGTGTATTTTCTACGTCACAAAAAGGCTCTTTTTCAAACTTTATTTTTTCTTTTGCTTCTGAATAACAACAATTTAAATAAACAACAGTTTGAAAAATAATCAGAAATGCAATTTTTAACCTTAATTGTATTTACATGTCTTGCATTATTCAGAAAAATGCCACAAGAACATGTTAAAAACATCATTTTCATCAGAGTGGATTTTTAAAGTTAAAATATGTTCTTATGTCACATACCAAATTATAACAGCTCAAAAATGACTGACAATTGTTAAAAATGTTGACCTGATGCTGCCTTCTCCAAATTTCAACAAACAAATTGCAATAATCTAGACAAAATTGTCACAAGGCCAACTGATTCCATCTACATAACAACTGATTGCAAAGATAATATTCTTTGCATTTCTTTTAACTTAATCTGATGTGATCCTAATAAAATTGGTCTCTTTAAAAAAAAAAAAGCAAATACAGCAAACAAACTGTCAGGCACGGTGGAGGAAGGTTGATGATTTGGGTAATTGAGGTAGTTTGTTCATCCCTGGTTTTTCACACTGTGTTTATTCCTATCTGCTGGAGTATTTGTGTTTTCTGTCTTAGTTTTTCGAAATCAAAGCTAAATACTTGAGTTGAGTCACCTCTTCACACATCTCAGTATTACATCCACAGGAGGTGATGTCTGTGAGTTTACCTGTCAGTAGATTTGTTCTCACAGTTGGGGACGTTTGCAGCAGTCTTTGTATCTCCTGGATGAGCTGGTCTTTGCTCTTCTGCTGATCTAATATCTGCTTTACATGTTCACACTCAACCACCCGCAGTCCGTCCGCTGCTTGCTCCTGACTGATGTTCAGAGTGCTGATCCCAAACACTTGTCCTTGGTCTCTGGTCACCGAGCACCACCACTGCTCCAGCAGGTTCCTCCTCAGTTCCGTGCCCAGAGGTCCGTAGCTGCAGCTCAAGCCTCGCTGGAACAGATCTGCGTTCGTCTCTCCGGGTGACACGTAGTATCTGTAAACGCAGAGCTGCAGGAACGACCGGAGTTGCTCCAAACGGTCTGTGGGCGCTGAGCTGCAGCCTCTGCTGCTCCCTGAGGAGAAACGCGACAGCACGCGCCAAACACACCGAGTCCACATGATGGAAAGCAGAAGAACCCGGATGTAAGTCAGCTCAAGGAGCGCAAACTGCCGCCAGGAATCATGCTTTCTGAACGTCCAGGGCTGAATTATCTATCAATGTTTCAAAACCGACTAATTATCTTTTCTTCGAGAATCCAAACATCTTTAGTGTGAAATTCCGGCTCTCCGACATAAACAATCCACGCTGTGACTGTCGGCGGTTCAAAGCAAAAATGAATCTAAACAGAAATAAACAAACGCGCGTGCGATGCTTTTCAGTGTGAACCGGACGTGAATCTCCCACTTCCGGTCAAAATGAGACGGTGTCAACCATCCTAACCAATGAGATATAACTATAATGCAAACTTAAATAAACTAAAAATTTTCACCTGATTTCTTCACATCTTTTTTTGATTCTTGCACATTTGTTTTTTTAATCAAAAGTTCAACAATGGCCGCACAAATTACACACAAATAGTCACTTGCTATTTAACTGTCATTTATGACCTCAGACATTTTAAAGTTAAAAGTCCCATCAGATGTCACGCGTCCACTCCAACCCCTCACTGCTGAGTGTTAAGCAGGGAGATACTTGGTCCCATTTCTAGCATGACTTGGCCTGGATTTCAACTCCCGACTTTTAAGTCGACAGGTGAATGCACTACCACAAGGCCACTGAACTGGCCATGAAATTGATCACTAGAAACATCAAATTCATTGTTCCCCAACCATCTAGAGCACTAACACTACATAAATGTGCTTTTAAAAAAAAGTCTAAATGCAGTTTTTCAAGGGCTGTTAGACAGAAACAAAGAAACAGTGGGCTACATCTGTTGTGGGCCTACCTAATGCATTTAAATGAATGAATCACTTCAAAGGGCCTTCCAATCATTTCAGAAAACTTTCAATATTCCAAGCTGCACTACAACCAGCAATTCTTTTTAACATTATTGTTCTTATTGCCAATGAGAACATTTCAGTCAAATTAGCAACATAGTAAGTCAGAAATACAAAGTTTTCCTTTAACAGTTAAGACTACTGGTGACAGTATTTTACTGTGAAAGAAAACCAAATGAGAGGAAACTAACAAAATAAAGATTGTATTAATAGCCCATTTAGAAAAAAAATCAACCTACAAACATGAAGTTTTACAGGAACTTATCTCTAAACAGAAAACAAAGGTCAGACACACTTCCCATTTTCTTCTTTTTTATTTAAAAAGGGCTGCAGGCTCCTTTTTATAGGATCATCATAACATCACTTTAAACATATCACAAACTGAAAACACTGGATTATTGAGGGAAAAATAAATTACAGAGGAATGTAACAAAAACAGTCAAAAAAACTGCAGTAATCATGGATGCACTATAGGAGATGTGTCTATGACGCCATCTAATGCTTTGGGTTTACCGAGTATTTCCAACCCAGCTGTAAAACAAAGTTAAACAGTACAAAGAATAATATATCAGACTGTCGAACTTCAAGACCAAAGAAAAAACAAAAAAAAAACCAATATCATGTTTGTTCCATATTCTGTGTGGGCCATGTTTACTGTGGGAATGGTGGTGGCATAGGGTAGGGAACCATCGGTGGTGGGGGTGGTGGCTGTTGGTTCTGTGGTGGCGGCGGAGGCTGAGAGTTGAATGGGAATGGCGCATGGTTCATGCCATTCTGAGCAGGTCTCTGCATGCCGCCGAACTGGGGAGGGCCTTGGAAGCTTTGGTTCCCAAAGCCACCTTGATTTGGGGGCCCAAAGTTACCCTGTCCATTGCTGTTGTAGTTGTTGCCATAGCTATCACTAGAGTTCCCGCTGTTTCCTACGTAGTTGCCACTATTTTGAGCCTTACTGCCACCAAAGGCAGTTTTCGGCCCACTACCAAACCCTCTGTCATTATCCCTGTAACCACTACCACCAAAGTTACCCCTGCCACCTCCATACCTATCCCGACGGTCATCCTTGTAGCCACCTCTTCCCCCCCGTCCACGGCCTGCATGAAAAAGGAGAAGAAAAAAAAAAAGAAAACAAGAAAGAAGTGAGTTACAACTGTTATGATACAAAGCATTTATATCAAAACTGTTCTGGTTGTTCTCTTAGTTTATTCGTTTAGCTACAGACTGATCTGATTTGAACGTTCAAGCACAATCTGATTGGTGAGTTTATAACTGGAATAACTTGCACTACAGAAACAAAAACAAACTAGGATTATCGAGAACATGTTAAAAAAAAGTAGCAGAGAAAGAATGGTTTTTGCACAACTTTAACAAATTCAATTCTTTTTAACCACAAACAATACACCAGTACTTATGGGTTTTTAACAGGTCTATTTAAAAGTTTACAGACCCGTCACTGTCCAATTTAAAGTTTTTGGGAGAGCTCTTAGTGTTAGTCAGAAATTCTGCAGCAGCATGTCAAATAAGAAATATGTTTTTAACTTTAAATTTGTCTTTTAGTACCTTCTTTCAGTGCCCCTTTGTGCAAAGGTTTGACACTTTGCGATGGATTTATACCCTTTAATCTTATTGTGGGGATGTATTTGACGGGTATACATCTTACCTCCTCTGTCCTCTGCCATTTGGATCAGCTTGGGATTAATGGCCTGGTTGGCCTCGCGGAGCACAGAGATCAGGTCACCGGCTTGTTTCATGTTGTTGGGGGTAAAAAAGGTGTAGGCCGTGCCCGTTTTTTGACTTCGGGCTGTGCGTCCAATGCGGTGGATATAATCCTCGGAGGAGTTAGGGTAGTCATAATTGATGACAAATTTCACATCCTCCACATCTGTGAAAGTGTTGCAGTGTGGCAAAACAAAACATGGAGGCCACACAGGAGTTTGCACACCACAACAGCCAGATCAAAGGGAAAAGTTAGCAACTGAGTGCTGGGGGGTAAAAAAGGGGTTAATGTGCTGCGGAAAGAAAACATTAAAGACACAGTAAGACTGTACATTTATATACTCCGTGGGAATACTACTGTGGGAAGAGAGAAACGATGCACACTCCACTTGCTTACCATAATGACAAACATCAAAACATATTCTCCCTTTTGTTACCAAGGGAGAAACAGATGGGTTTACGTCTTACCATAAAGGAGTATGCATTCACTAGTCCTTTCCCAATGCAGCGAAATCCCCCACAAATTGTCAAGTGACATCCAGGAGCTTCTACGCAGTTCGGCCACGATATGCACTGGGGCCTCCTCATGTGCCAATATAGGACCAGTGAGTGGAGTATTTTTGTGATTCCAGGTTTTTCCCAGTACACACTCAAAAGAAGCTTGATATTAAAGGCCGCACTGCACGTCTTGCCAAGACAAAATAGACCAAGTACTAATTTGAAGTGGGACCCTTTCGAAAAAGAAAACGAAACAAGTCCCGTTATTAAACCCTGTGGGACGCCGAAGCAAGCAGAACAGAATGCCACCCACATCCCCTTCATCAGTTTCATCGAGGCAAGATCTTCCAAGAAGCCAGTGTTCACTTGAGAAAATGTCTCTAGGCAGGTCTCGACATGACTTTAAAACGCAGGCGAGGGAGGAACTTTGGATTGAGCTGTCTCTTTATGTTTTGCTTCGCACTACATGTTCCCACTATCCTTTAAACACATGTGCCAGGTCTCATCAATTTTCTGAGAAAAAGATCTCAAACTGCTCTCTGCATTTCAAGAATCCAGCCTTTAGACATGAAAGGAACTCAACTGAAGCTTTGACAAGCCGACACCCACACTACGAAATACAGGCTCCCAATGGTAACGCTTTAGTTTCGGCTCGCTGCCCTACGTCGCTCTAACACAACAGCATGCAAGACCAAACTCACAGCATCAAGCGTCCCCAGTTTTAAAGCGTTGAGTTGGATTCAGCTGGATGGCATTTGTTGGGTGAAATCCATGGACAGAGAACAGATGTGTGTATTTCAACAACATATCAGAGACAAAGGCTTAGCCACACAGCCTTTTGAAGATCACTGGCACACAAGCGCTTTCACCTCTCTAGGCCCACTGGGTGGCAAGCCAGTGGAGCACTTCCAATATGTCCTCCTTCTCCCTCTCGAGGCCTGGGACTGTCATGCCTAGTGCCTGCCACAAAGACTCCACCTTAAGGTGAGGAAAAACTCAGAAAATGCATAGAGAAGTTAAAGAAAGCAAAACACTTTCTTTAAAATAAGTGTAACACTGATAAATAAGAGGTGCTACTGAGTGGCATACTGACCTAAACCACGAGAGGCTACATCTGTGGCGATGAGAATAGGAGCTTTGCCATATCGGAATTCTGGGGGGGAAAGTTTGAGGTTAAAAACAATGAACAGAAAGACTCGTCGAAACTATTCGGCATGAAATCTTGCACTTATTACCGTTAAGAACCCAGTCCCTCTCCTGTTGGCTCTTGTCCCCATGGATTCCCATTGCAGGCCACCTATGACAAACACATACACAATGGTTTTAGCTTTGGTGATAGTGAAAAATGGTCAAACAAACATTGGGTTTTGTTAACCTGATAATGTGGACACATTAAAACCTAAACACTAGGGCTGTAACAAGTATCTGAGTATCCACAGATATTTGCACTCTGTTTACAATATTTTGAGTATGAATATTTGTGACATCCGAGATTGCTGCTATGCGATCTTCATAAAAATAGTAGAGTAAAAACACACTTCAGACTATATGATTATGGGTCTAAAATTGCAGAATAATGTTGGATTTTAGAGATATAAACTATACAAACTGAATGTACTACTGTCACCGGATGTAAAAAACCCTTCAAAATAAAGTGTCGGTGAAGCTTCTCATTTTCAACGTCCTTTTCATGGATGAAAAAAAAAGGACTGAAGTTTAGTTTACTGAAATGGGTTCTGAAATATCATTTGTTTAATGTAGTTGACAATTTGAATAAAAAAATATAATGAATATGAAATTAAAATATTGCAAAAATCTTGAAATCAATGATGTGACGTCATGTGACCATCTGCTAGCATGGTGAAGAAGTCGTACTGAAAGAGTCTGTAAAACATTCATCTAATGCTGCATTCACACCGGACTCGGCAGAGGCGTCAAATTCAAGTCTGCCGCCACTGTTTTGATGCGTATCAAATTTACTGCTCAACACCTTGACGCCCCAGCTGCGGAGCAACTGCTGAAAAACTTTGTTGCCACATCATGGAAAACATGGATCATGTTGAGTGAGGAGCTTGTATTTATATGTTTTGGAGAGCTCTACAGAGGCGAAAGCAAAGTATATCTCTATGTCTGGGTTCACCAGATCCTTCAGTCTCTCTCCTTCCATCTGTCTGTGGCTCGAGAAGGGAAAAATAAAAGTAAACTGGGGGATTGTTTTATTAATGTCTCGGTGAAAATAAGAAAAAAAAAACACAAGCCCATGGAGCTTGGGGCCAGCTGCCTGTGGGCTAGCATAGCGAGGATAGCTCATAGCTAGTGGAGCTCCGCTGGCAGAGCCTGGGCGACAGAGCTCGGTCCCCCATGAGACGCAGCTTGTTTGCTCTGCCGGACCTTGTGTGGCAGAGCTTGCTTTGCTGTCTACCGGGCGGCTGGCTAGCGTAGCAGGTTTGATCGCTTCAGCCCAATGGGCTGTGTTGTGATGGCCAGGGTGTCCAGGGTGTATCCCGTTTACCCAACAGTGTGTTTTAAAACATAGCTGGAGCCCTTACCCATCTCTTCTCATCCTCCTGGTGAGCTCATCACAACGTCTTTTGGTCTCCACAAAAATTATGGTCTTGTTCTCCTTTTCACTCATTATTTCCTCCAGCAAACGGATAAGTCTAAAAGAGCAGAAAACAGATTTTAAAAAGGTGCAACATTTCAAATGTAAATCCCAAATGAAGCAACGTTTTATCCTCAAAACTACCGGCTTTGTTAGCTGCTTTAATGACTTGGTTGTACTTACTTGTCCTCTTTCTCCATGTCGTTGCAAACATCAACGATCTGCAGGATGTTGTGGTTAGCACTGAGCTGCAACGCTCCAATGTTGATCTGAACGTAGTCCTTCAGGAAGTCCTCAGCCAGCTGACGAACCTCCTTGGGCCAGGTGGCGCTCCACATCAGTGTCTGACGATCCGGCTGGTGAAAAAAAACCGAAACTCTGAACGTCTGTTCTACAAAAAAAAAGTCTAGGACAAGTAGGTTTTTTTGAATAAAAAAATAATCCTGAATTCCTATTAAACTGGTGAACACACAGGAAAGCAGGAAAAAAGAAGGACAACCTTCATATAGATTGAAAATCTATATGAAAGTCAAAGGCAGGTTATTGAAAATCAAATATTATAATCTACCCGAATCTGTTCTACTATCTTGCGGATCTGAGGTTCAAATCCCATATCCAGCATGCGGTCGGCTTCATCCAGCACTAGGTAGGTGCAACGACGCAAATTCGTTTTCCCGCACTCCAAGAAGTCAATGAGGCGCCCCGGAGTCGCGATGCAAATCTCAACACCTTAAAAAAATATATATTTATATATATAAAACAGTAAATTATTAAATACAGAAAAGTTACGTGAAAAGAAAAAAGCCAAGCCAGCATACCCCTCTCAAGGTCCCTGATTTGCGGTCCCTTGGGTGCTCCACCGTAGATGCAGGTGCTCTTGAGGCGAGATGCCCTGCCATACTCAGCTGCCACTTGTTGGACCTGCTGAGCCAACTCACGAGTCGGTGCCAGAACTAAACACTGAAAAGAGAACAACTTGAGTTTTTTTGGGTCCTTTTTTAAAACTTAAAAGCAATTCAAAATCCAGATCATGCAAACTACTATATTCCAATTGAATAAGTTCCTTTGAATTATTTTATTTTTCTGAAAAGATCAAAACTGTTATGACACAATAAGTACTTATGATGAAGTAAAGTATCGTGTTTCAATGTTAAAAAAATTTATCAAAAACTGGCATCAATTAAACCATTCAACGATTTAAAAATACCCTAAAAACTCACAATTGGCCCATCTCCATGCTCCAAGAAAGGCTGATGCTGAATATGCACTATGGCAGGCAGCAGGTACTAGAACAAGCAAAATAAATTTAAAAAAGAGAGAAATCAGATGTCAATTTAGGTGAGTTTTCTCTAAAAGTGTGGACTACTTAGCTCACACAACAGTCAAAATGAACATTACATACAGGCCCTCAGTTTTAGGAGAAGGACACCTACTGCAAGTGTTTTCCCTGACCCGGTCTGAGCAATGCCAACCATGTCTTTCCCACTGAGAGCGACAGGCCACCCCTGAGACTGGATAGGAGTCGGCTCGGTAAAATTCTGCTTCACAATCATATCCATGACGTAGCCTGAAGGAACAAGTTGCTGCGTTAAACCGATGAAAGTCCAACATTAAAAAAAAAAAAAAAAAAAAAGCACTTTGTGTTATGATTCATATGAAAAGTGCAATATAAATGAAGATTGATTGATTGAGAAATTGATGAAAGGAGAACACGTCTCATTTGCTTGGGAGGAAATAATAATAGTTTTGGACTCACTTGGAAATGCAGCTTCGTTAAATTTTATGATTGGTTTCGGGCAATCCCTGCCTTTGACTGTAACTTCTTTGCATCTTCTGTATTGTTCAACCTCTTGCTGAAATATGCAAAAAGAGGAAATAGTTTCTTTACAGATTTTGTGTCAACACAAATATAAAGGAAGTAAATCATAAATCTTTCAATTAGTAACAAAGTACAAATAAAGTCTTACGAGTGGTCTGTGCGTGACATCTGGATGTTCTTGGTAGAAGTTCTTCTGAAACTTTGGAAGCTCATCAAGGTTCCAGTGCTTCTTTCTCAGCCTCTCGCCGGGGTTCCCAAACTTTCCAGGAGGTCCACCCCTGTTGCCTCCACCGCCTCCACCACCACCTCCAAAACGAGGGGGTCCACCATACCTTATGTAAAAAATATGTAAAAGGTCCCATCAGTTGTCACACACCTGGATGTACTAAAGTTGTTCACCCTATCTGACCTCAGTCACAGCCGTGGATGGGATCCATTTGGTGGTTTAACCCCCCGCAGAAAAACAAAATCCAGACACTAATGCTAGTAAAAATATTTGTTCTTGTCCAGTATTAAATAGTTTATTTTCTTCTCACTTTACTTTTTAATACAATAAACACAAATTATTTAGCCCTGACTATGATTATTTTTATGATTACATATTTAAATGTTAATTTATGTTTTCTGCCAGTTAGCGTGATTGTCTACTAAAGAATAACAAAAAACATATACACACACACACACGCTTTGTTTTGTTATTTTCTTTTAGAAACGTGTCAAAAATGGCTGTATAGCCTGAGATTTGACATCTGAACAGTTGACTGGCTGTTCTTTGTGGTGAATGACAAATGCCTGCATGTTAATCTAATCCAAAACTTTAAAGTCAAGATAGTACGATTATAATCTGCTGTATCAATAAGCATTGTTTTTTTGTATTTTAGTTCGATTTGCCATTTGTTAGTTTGTGCAATTGTTATTACTGTTTGTTTTTGAGCTACGGTTACATATCAACTTCTCCGTTCTTTCTATAAATTAATCTATATCCACAATGTTTTGAATGTCTTTGCTAGAATATTGTTTTAAAGATAAATATTTATTTACATAAACACATATTCTGCCAATAAAGTTAAGCAAATCCCCCCCTTTTTAAGACTGGGAGATCGTGCCCTCTCCCAAATAACAGCAAAACAAAAATAACTAACTAAAAAAAACAAACTTTCTAACCACCGTTACCAGTTGTTTACATGTGTCTTTAACGGCACAATAATTATATCGATACATGATTTTAAAAAAACCAAAAAAAGTATTTCTGTTGTATCACAACTTGGTTACACGCATGCGTAATCGCAATGTGGCGAAGTTGAGATAACGACTTAATTTTTTATAATAGCAGTTTTTAAAAAGTTCAGATTTTAGACAACAAAAGGACTTAACAACCCACACAGATATTCTTTTAAAAAGCACTAGTAGAGAATTAAAATCTTAACTGGGTCACAAAACGGAAGAAAAACACACAACCAAAGTACTAAGGCGGGTTTTCGTAACCGCAGATTTGACGCGACTCGGCGGTTACGGAGTTTAACCCTGCCTGTTTCGGAATACAACAGTCACGGATAAAATATAGAGGCTTAGAATTAACGGTTATAAAAGATTAAAACCGATTTAGAAGAGACACGCTGCGTCATAAGGCCCGAATAAAAAAAAGTAGGCCATGAGTCAACGCCTGCCATTTTATCTTGATCTGTACAAACAAAAACCTCAACTACATTGACTGTAGTATTTCAACAATAATTGGGATTCCAAACAATAATTTGTGAAACAGAAATTTTGAAATATAATCAAAAATTCTCCCTGGCGGGGACTCGATTTATTTATTTATTTATAGCAACGCCATTGTCGTCTGAACCCACATCTATAGCTGTGCAACGGCGGCGGAAAATTCATTTACGGCTTACCCTCGATCTCTACCGCGGTCTCTGTCTGCGAACCCAGGCATTTTTTATTCCAACTACTGTCGAAAAAGGATGGTCTTAACCGGCTAACACAGCTCACTGAAAATACACAGCCTGAGATGGTCGCCGGGTCTGTGGAAAGAAAATGCCGGTTGAAGCCCGACCTGAAAGGCGGAAGTGAGGTCGTAAAGGGCAAATAACACCAGTATCAATGCGCCGCGTGCCGCAATACTGCGTTTGGTACTATTTTGTATCCATTTTGAGCAGTCCCAGACAAATGCATGAGTTTATTTAGAAAAACATATTATTATCATTATTATTATTATTATTATTATTATTGATGTTATTATTGTTGTTGTGATTATTATTATTATTATTATTATTATTATTATTATTATTATCATCATCAACATCAGCAACAACAACAGTGATACATTCCATAGACAAATAGAGGAACACAATAATACTATAGAGCATTTCATGCATGAACATGGTGTTTTAGAGAAATGCAAAAAGCGTAGCAACATTCATAGTGCTAAAAAAATATGTTGTTCATCTTTAGGCTTCTCCCGTCAGGGGTTGTCGCAGTGAATGTTTTTTTTACTGCTTTGCACCAGTGGTTTGGTAAATCATGGGGCAGCAAATCGTTTGATTTAATAATCCAGTGAGAATTACATTATTCATTCTTGCTTGTTTTTCCTTGTTGTCCACCCTTCTCTCAAGAAGGTCAAGCCAATTATCTCCTTGGTCATTCTGACCTCTGACCCATTGGACCTCTTCCATAAGCTGCATTAGAGAAGTTAGCTGAGCTTGGATGTGTTTGAGTCATTTTCCGATATTGTAGTTGTTTGTCGCTTGGTTTTTCTTCAGGGCCATGGTCAGAACTCTTTTATTTGCAGAAACACTACTTGTTTTGCTGTATTTCTGCGATTATTCAAGTTTGAAGTCGTTTGAAGACGATAACAGTTAGGAGAGCTGCTGACATTCACCCACTCGTTAAAAAGGGTTTTTGTGTAAAATCACAATTTTTCATTTTCATTTAATATTATTCTAAACTTGATTTTTAAATCTGAAATTATCAAAGTTGCAGAAGCTGGTTGCAGAGGTGAACAAATCTCCACCACCAACAATCATATAAAATATTAAACTTAAGATTTAAAAACCCACTCTGATCACCTTTTGATCTACTTTCAAAGTGTTCCTAATGGTCTTTTAATTACGATTATGCAGTGTTTAGCCAAAAAAAGGGGAAAAAAGGTATTGTTTTCTAGTACATAATTTCTTAGTTTTAGAGTGGGAGGGCAGCTGTTCATTAGAAATTCACCTCTGAGTTGTGAGCTTGACCATTGGCGTGGGGCAAGCCCGCTCCCCCTTTCTCTCCCCGTTGCTGAGAGCTCTCTGTTAAAGTGGAGCATGGAGCCTGTGGCCTGCCCAACTCTTTTTCCAACAGCATTTTTTTTTTTTTTTTGTTTGGTCTGGATTCCCAATGATTTGAATAAGGAAATACTCAGAAATTGAATTTTAAGCCAAATTGTCTTTATAAACAGCGTGCCCTCCATTACAAAACAAATGCCACAAGAACATGTTAAAAAACACCAAAAAACACAATTTTCAGAGTGGGCTTTTAACTTACTTGCATTCTGAATTATAAGCTTTTGCTTTAATTAAAATTTATGAAGAGGTGTGTGAGGAGTGGGTCAAAAGTAGAGGCTTCATTTTCACAGTGTACTTCAGCAGAAAACTGCTAAGTTTATTGACTGTGTTTTCTTCAATGGCCTAAACCAGCTGTTATTTTTATTATTAAGTTACTTCAATTATATTAGAGCTCAAATTTGTAATAAACTTTATAGACAATTTTTCTTTAATATATGTATACATCTTTATGAGTGTAATCCAGGGTTGTTCTTTGCTAGTCTTCCAACCAGTGTCCAGATTCAAAATAAAAAGTGAGAATTTGATCTGCTTGTTCAAAGATGTACCCCGCTTTCGCCCAACAAAAGCTAGGATACTCTCCAGCAACCCTGTGACCCCAAAAAGGATGAAGCAGCTTTACAAGATGGATGGATGAAGAACTTGGTCAAAGCAGATGCGTAGACCATCCTAGTCTATTCAATTAATTTCAATTCAATTGCATTTATTTAGCCCAATGTCAAAACACTGTTGTCTCAATGGGCTTTACACCGGTATTTATACAGAAAAACATAGTCATTCAGAAAAATAAACAATAGCTGGTTGTGAAACTAAACAAAACAGACTAAAGTTAAACTGGCATCCCTGCACTTAGACCCTCCTTCTCGGTGAGGAAAAACTCATAAAAAAATCAGCAAAAACAATTTTTGGGGAAAAAAAAGAAACCTCAGTTGTCTATCAAATTGTGTAGTTTTTTAATATATTTAAATATTTATACATTACTTGCATGTTTAATTATTCTACATTTTATTTATTTTTAAATCATAAACTCGAACCAATCAGATCCATAAACCTGCAACTCATCTTCATTCATAAATGTAAAATGTTCTTATTTTCCAAACTTTTTTCATTTTTAAAAAGTGATTCATTTTTTTGTCATTTTTTAATGGCAGATGGTTACACAGTTAAATGCTTCAAATTTAAATGGATTTATGCTGTAGTTTTCCTAATGAATTATTTAGAAATAGAATAAAAAACCTTAGAAAAGCAATGTTTTCCCATGTGAACACTCAAAACATGTTCTCACAACAGGTAATAGTTTTTATAAAATAAAACCAAAGTGCAAAATCAGCTTTTGACAAAAAAGATGTTTCATCTTTTAATAATCTTTATTTTTAAAGTGATATTTCTGAAACAGCATATACAACCATGGGGTCAAATGAGGATCAGCCTAAAGTGAATGAAGAACCAGTTTGTATCTTCAAAAAAAAAAAAAAAGAAAGAAAATGTTAAAACTCAAAAGTACATATTGTAAACTTGAAAGAAATATGGAAACTTTGAAAATAATAGAAATTATAATAATTGTAAATGTAAATAATAATTTTAAAAAGAACTGAAAACTCACTTTAAGATAATCCTGATTTGACCCGATATACAACCTTTGTTGTTTGGTAAGAATTACAAAGTGCCCACTACATGAGGCAAAGACACAAATATTTTAATTCTTACACATTTATGTTGCATGAAATTGTAGATTATTTGTCTTCTGTGATTTCATGTCATTAATCCAGATGTTCAGCTTCTCACTAAACGGAAAGGACAAGAACATAAGGGAAAAAAACACAGTAAAAATCAAAGCTACCATTGTACATGAGTTCAGTAAGTGAAACCGTTTGCAGGAATAGTCAACGGAAATTATGGCATTTTAAATGTAGTATTATTTTGGCAAAAAAAAAGGATTAAAAGTTGATTCTTCATCTTTTTGAACGCAATGACATAACAACGCTATACCTGCAGACAAAGGAGAAATTTGAACTTTACTAGATATTGACATTTGTCCTTAAAATTGTTAGTTTCAAACAGAAAGAACCTTAACCGCACACAAAAAAACTAACGCCAGATTTAAATTCAAATAGGTATTTGGAAAGCCTGACATTGACTGTGGGGTGCAAGAGTATTTATCATGCTCATGGAATAAACCTTCTAGTGGTTATCTAGTAAACTTACTCGGCTCCATTGACTTTTCTAACTAGCCTAAAGCAGGAAATCCAAATGTTGCCCCATGGAGAATATCTTTCAGTAAGAGCAGGAAATATGAAAGGAAACCTTCAACACTGAAAGTGATTTCTGAACCACAGAATATATATAAAAAGGGTTCTGACCACAAAGAAACACAGCTGTGAAAACAATGTAAACTTGCACACACGCTAATGCTAATTTCCTCTATGTTCTTGAAAAAAAAAAGGAAACTGTATTTCTCTCTTCTGTCCAGACAAAGCTATTGTGAAGTTACGTTTATGAAGGAGAACATTTTACTTCCTACTTTTACTTCCAGATATGTTGGGTTTGATTGTTTTTTTTTTGTTTTTTTTAGGAAAATCAATTTTTGCTGTTATCTCTTCATCGTTTTTGATTCATTTTCCTCAAATTAATCAAAACACAAACATGTTACATACTTCGAGATAAATTAAGACTGCACACATTTGGAGCTCTTAGCAGAAGACAAATGAATTTTAAAACATGCTTACATTTTAAATGTGCTTACCTTAGAGTTTGTCTGCCTTTTTAACATCTCGTGAGGTATTTATTTTCCTCGCATGATGTCCAATTATTTGTGAGGTTTGACAGCCAATTGTGCACTTTTTCCCAGTTGTTCCGGTCTACATGTGCTGTTACAAAACAAACACAAATTTGTACATATTTCATCATAAAATATTTTATATTTAGCAACATGCTTCTATTTTTATGTATTTTTAATCACAATTTGAAAAATATCTACCTTGGACAGTAAGGACGATGATCCAAATGGTCAGCATGAGACAAATTACAGCCAAAAACTCAGACCTCAAACATTGGACAGGACTCTTTTTTCTGGTGCTTTCCCCAGCAAATGACACTAAAAAGAAAAAAGGTTACTTTCAAATAAATCAAACTAATGCAAACATAATATATAGTTTACTTTGAGCCTAGCTAGATAGAAGTATTCCTTGAACTCCTACCAGCTGGTGGAGCATCTGTTTGCCCTGTTGAGGTTGGTAAGGTCCTCTCCACCCAGGGGCGATCGTGTACCCTCAGGCTTTCTGTGCTCATATAGATGTCCACAATGCTTTCCTTGTAGTCCAGATCAAAGTTAACCTTCTTCTTGGTGTCGGGTGGAGCTTTCAATTCTTCTGACATTCTGTTTTTCACATAAACTAATGAAACAACATTTGCTGTTGTGATATATCTGTGAATACATATGCGAGTGCTTTTGAAAAAGGGATGGATGTGCAGCATGGAAAGAGGAAGGGCTTTGAACAGGAAATCAAGGGGACATTTTTGGTCATGTATTTCTTTAAAAACTCTTCCTGATTATAATGTGAAATGTATTTAATGAATCATAACAAAAAAACAAAAAGTTTTTTCAAAAAAATAAATTAAATTATGCCTATCAAAAATTAAAAGTTTGAAGAAAGTTGTGAAAATCTTTTACATCATAAATGTAGGGTTTACCTTGACAAATGGGATTTATTTTCAAGCACAATTTAAAAATTATTATTTTCCAATGTTTATTGTAAAACTTTAACCTCTTTCTCCCATGAGAATTTTCCAAGCACTGCTAGCTACGCGCTAACGTAGATGACCAGAAACTATTGATGACGTAAGGGTAACGTCAGAATTTGAAGACTATTTTTCCACATCTCTGTCTGGAGGGCTAAATGTAGGGGTAGGAAGAAGCCATACGGGTAGGGGAAGAATTGGCATTCGGCCTGTTACTTAACATGTGTACGTATCAATATTTACTGAAATGATTTGAAAGTGTTTTCGGATGATAATTAATACACTATCAATTTACTTTTCTTGATCAGCAATGTGTAGCAAAGATTATTGTATCAATGTGATTATGTTTTCTGATGATAAACAATTAGTATCATCTGCTACATGAAGTGTGATCCAAATCAAAGTTGACTGAAATGAAAATATTTTCTGATATACAGGCACTCAATTTTGTTATTTGACAAAAACAAACAAACCAAAAAACAAACAAACAAAAAAAATCTTCACTAGATACACAGCGGAGTCTGTAACAGAAACACAGAGTTCATGTTTGTCAGATTTGGGACACAATGCACAGGTGGTGGTACTCCATCTCCAGGAAACAGGCTCTGGTGTAGGGAAGTTGTCTGGAGAAGTCAGTGTGGCTATTGGGAGCCTCAGGGGAGTCTATAATGAGTCCAGACTCAAAGGGGCAGCCTTAAAATCCCAAATCAGAAAGAGTGGACAGAAAACCAACATGCAGAACCATATCAAAGCGATATTTTGATTCATTTATGCACATTTGAGTAATCCTCCAAAAACCACCGCTCTTAGCTGCAGCCCATCCCATACCCGTGAAAACGAGCGGGGCCTCACCGTATGACGTAGAGCAGTGAGAACATCCCCTATCAGAAAGAGTCTGCGCTGCAAGCCCCGCCCCAAGCTACCACAAACACACTTTCCCCGCAGAGCAAGTGGTAATCAGCAAAATGACTCATAGAAGAAGTGGTTCCTCTTGATCTGGAGAGAAATATAGCTTTGTTTGGAATGCAATGTCTTTTAAGTGAAGAAAATGTTTTTTAGGGAGCGAGAGATTTCTGTGTTTGTTCAGCCTTCCCAAAGAAGAGCCTGCTCATCAGAAGTGTTTGGAGTTTATCTTCGGGAGTGTGTGACAGCCAGGCCAGCAACTTTTTGTCTGTGACCGCCACGTCTAAGATGATCGTTTTGTTAACCTTGACCTGTATGAAAATGGATTGTCCGGGAGACTGATCCTCAGAGCTGGCGCCTTTTCCTACAATTAAACCTGATGAAGAGGCCAGACCTGTAAGGAAACCATACAACTAGCTGAAATGACGCAGTATAAGCATATAATGCACGAGCTAATGCTACGTTTTAACATACGTTGCACCTCGCATGTAGAAATTCTACATCAGACTGTGGGTCAAGAGTGTAGGGCTCCACAACAGGCACATCCATCTTTAAAAAAGTTGGTTTCGTTTGCTTTCATGAGCAAACGCCCGCAGACACGCCGCTGTGTCAGGCTCTAGGTTGACGTCGTAATTTGGGCGTCACCCACAAGGAGCAAAAGATCCAGTCGTTTCACTTCCTGGTGTGAAAAGAGTCTAAAAAATAACTTATATTTCATAAATGATTTGATCTCTGGTGTGCCAAAGGTAATATATGATCATATTCATCGTTATTGTTTACTATAAAGGCTTAGGAAAAGCATGGTATGGGCCCTTTAAACTTTCAACTTTAAATTAACTTTGATTAATTGCTGTCTGTTTTTAAAAAAACATAAAAATATATTTTTAAAAACACTTCATGTGGTCAGAAGCATTCCCAGAATACTTTTAATGGGGTCACCAAATTGAGCTCATATTGATAATGAGCATGTTTAATTTAGTGGGCTCAAAACTTCGCATTGCTTTAACTAATTTACAGTTGATTTATAATAAGTTGATTTCAATTTAAAAAAAAAATGTTTTTCTTTGAAGCCACCATCCCTAAATGTATGTAAATAATGTAAAATATAAAGGCTCTTTTTGTTTATCTTAAATATAAGATCTAAGATATTGTTAGAAGCTATTTTTGTGCTATTCTTCAAGAACTAAAAAAAAGAAAAAAACTGTTCTTATGAGTCAGACTGAGGCCAATAAACTTATAATAAATGTTTTACAACCAAATAACAATGATAAATGAATACATATGTGTGAGCTCAATCTGTCATTCTGATGTCAAAAAGCTGCAGAGCTGTCTCAACAAATGCGAGAAAAAAAGGCTTTTCAAGTTAATTAAACTCTTTAAAACTACGTTTTCTTAAAGTGAACGTAAACGTTTTCTTTGGAGATTTCATTAAATAAACAAAGGAAAACAAAAAAAAAACTTCTCATTGTTTTGTTGGAGACCTAATTTATTCCTGCAGTCAGCTGCCATCTTTGTGTTTGTTGTCGCTAGATTAACTTCATTTTGTTTTAAAATGACATATGGCAAATCTCTGCTTTTGCTTTGAAGGAGACACAGAACATGTTACTTAATAATCAATATACATTTCACAAAGTTTGAACGTTTTTGAAAACATTTAATAAGAGAAAATAGTTGCTAATGTCGCACCGCAGCGCCCAGCTTTCAGAGGTTTGTGTGACTTCTAAAGGCTCCATGAAGAAACTGCAGCAGGATTCAGAGCTGGACACGATTTGAACATGAAGAGACTCTTGTCTGCCGTCGGCTGCTTCATTCTGAGTTTTCGGTGATTCTCCAAAACCGATTATTTACTCTTTTATCGCTAGAAGAAAACACAAGTTCCTCCCTCTCGCCTACATTCGCGCGAGCCGCCGCTGCGTTGAGTCTCCACGGTTCTCATGGTGTGTTTAATTGCAGCGTCAGCGTTCCGACTTCCCAAACTGTGTCAGGATCGTTGATCAGCGACAAACCAGACAGCGAAGCAAACATGGCAGAAGTAGCTCCAGCTCCCGCCGCCGCTCCGGCCAAAGCCGCTAAGAAGAAGGCTACCAAGCCGAAGAAGGCCGGTCCCAGCGTCAGCGAGCTGATCGTCAAGACGGTGGCCGCTTCCCAAGAGCGCAGCGGCGTGTCTGCTGCCGCCCTCAAGAAGGCTCTGGCGGCCGGAGGCTACGATGTGGACAAGAACAAAGCCCGCGTCAACACCGCCATCAAGAGCCTGCTGACCAAGGGGACTCTGGTCCACACCAAGGGCACCGGCGCTGCCGGCTCCTTCAAGATGAGCAAGAGCACCGAAAGCAATAAGCCCAAGAAGGCTGTAGCGAAGAAAGCTGCTCCGAAAGCCAAAAAGCCCGCCGCCAAGAAACCCGCAGCGGCTAAAAAGCCCAAGGCGGCAGCCAAGAAGCCCGCAGCTGCCAAGAAGTCTCCCAAGAAGGTCAAGAAGCCCGCGGCAGCGGCCAAGAAAGCAGCCAAGAGCCCCAAGAAAGCAGCTAAGAGTCCCAAAAAGAGCCCCAAGAAGGCTGTGAAGAAAGCCCCCCCAGCCAAGAAAGCTCCTGCTAAGAAGGCAGCCAAACCCAAAGTCAAGAAGACAGCAGCCAAGAAGAAGTGAAGCAACATCACTGAATCCTTCACCAAAAGGCTCTTTTAAGAGCCACCACTTCTTCTCTCAGCAGCTCATTCCTCTGATTTGATTTCTAAACTAACGAACACAACAAACAGCAGTACAAACTACAACGTAAAATATAAAAATTATGTATAGATCTTTATTTGTCATGACAAGTAAAATTAAATTAAAAGTGCCTCTTGATCAATGCATCATCTCATCTTAGACCATCTATGTATATTACTAATTATATTATTAATTAGTATTATAATCATATTAATTGTCGTGTATTAATTAATGTTATTAGTAAATATATTACCATTACAGTAATATATATATGTATATATTGATGAATTAAACACCTTATGGTGCATTCACACCAGACGTCGAGTTTTAATTGTGGCTGTCAATGTTAACGCATTAATCATGCAACTATTTAAAAAAAAAATTGCCAGTAATATTCATTAACGCAGATTAATTACATGTCAGAAGCGACTGTCTTCCTCTTCATGTCGGACAGCTCCTGGATAGACCCTGTGGCGTGAATCGCGTCCAGTGTGAATGCACCTTCATGCTGCATTCACACCAGACGTGGCTGCTGCGGCAGGGGCCGCAAGTTTCAATGTTAAGTCAATCTAAAGACGGGATCTGAGGTGGTGTGATTTTGGCGTAGGGTGTGACGAGGTTGACATGGTGCGTCAACCAATCAGGGACTCAGCTTTGGCACGTGGCATTTTCAGTAAATTGATCAAAGGGTAGAAAAATGAATTCAATATGGCCGCACAATGTGAGAATTTTTTTTAAACTTCCATTTTATTAACCCACTGGGGCAGCGGGGTTGCCAGAGACTGTCTGGTTACTGGTGGGATACACCCTGGACAGGTCGCCAGCCCGTCACAGAGCCCATGGAACAGCCGCGATTTAGCCCACTATGCTAGCTGAATGGTGGACAGGGTAGAAAGCTCCACTGCCGGGTACGGCAGAGCAAACATGCGCCGTTGTAAAGGGAAGCATATCTAGCTGCGAGCTATCCTCATTATGCTAGCCCGTGCCCCTGGTTCCCCGGCAGGACCCCCAAAGGTGCCGTCATTAGTGGGGGCAATGCTCCCAGATCCATGGGCATTACTGTAGGTAATCAAATGAAGTTTGTCTGCGGTTGCTCTGGACCGGGGTGTCAAGGCATTGAGCAGTAAATTTGACAGGGGTCAAAACAAAAGCGTCAAACGCAAATTTGATGCTTCAGCCGAGTCCGGTGTAAATACAGCAGTAAATACAATAAATTCAGTAAATACAGGGTGAACCGTGTTCAAGTAATACAAGTTATAGACGTCTTTTGAAGGACGGAACAGGAATCTTGTCAAATAAGTGGATTGTAAACCGTAATACATTATTATATGGTGGAGCTCAAAATGACTCCGGAATCAGTTCAGTTTGTTTTTGTAGTTGTCACAGTTTGTCCTGCGATTTTCGTGTCTGCCACCTGGAGGCGCAGAAGTCCCGAAAATAGGAATCTGGACGTGAGATTTCAAACAGCAACGTCGAAGAAGTCAGGCATGTGTCTTCTAACACGTCCTCAAAGGAAAAATATAAAACTCAGAACATCAGTTTCCAAGACAATTGATAATTCATCAGCATCTAAAAATGAGCGGACGAGGAAAGGGTGGAAAAGGACTCGGCAAAGGAGGCGCAAAGCGCCACCGCAAAGTTCTTCGCGATAACATCCAGGGGATCACCAAACCAGCGATCCGCCGTCTGGCTCGCCGCGGTGGAGTGAAGCGGATTTCCGGTCTGATCTACGAGGAGACTCGCGGCGTGCTGAAGGTTTTCTTGGAGAATGTGATCCGAGATGCCGTCACTTACACTGAGCACGCAAAGAGGAAGACCGTCACCGCCATGGATGTGGTGTACGCCCTGAAGAGACAGGGACGCACCCTGTACGGTTTCGGCGGCTAAAAACAACGCGGCTACTTTCAGACAAAGGTCCTCTTAAGGGCCACCAAATTTTTTCAGAGCATAAAATCCTCATCAAACTCAGAACATTAATTAGTCACATAATCTCTTCCAATAAATACCATTGGCAAGATCTCTAGTGTGATTGAATTATTCTAAATATGGGACCCTGTGAAGCTTCTCTCTAAAGGTGTGGGTGTTTACATACACCAAAGCCCACTTTTCTTCAGGCATGCTTTCAGACCACTTTTTGAAAGTGGTTAAAGAATGCTATATACCAAATTGTATTGGTGTGTAAAATCACGTGATCTTGCCATGAGTCAAAAGTGACAATATGGTTTACCATATTTACTGTTAACTACTTCTGTCATTTCATCACAGGATTAGTGTTGGACATCCCAGCTACTGAGTAACACGTGTGAGGTTTATTCAACTTGACAACTGTTGGTTGAAAATATTTTTTTTTAGCCCAAACCTACATGATAAAGCCAGCCAGAAAACTGCAACTCTAGGAGTACAAGCCTAAATGGAACCACTCCCTGGTCTCTGCTTCATCTGACGCTTTCCCTGCCACACCTGATGGAGGTCACAGAGGCAGAGGATATTGCCATGATGATGATGATGGCGTGGCCAATATTGTGAGACTTGAAAACAGCTCTTACAAGAGTAGTTCTGGTTTCCAGTGGAGTTCTTGGCCTCAGATGCTGACAGCTACACGAAACACCATGGTTACTTTTGCACCAGGACCAACACCAGAGGAGTGCTATATATTATTTTTTGGGGACCAAATCATCAACAAAATCGTGACATGGACAAACACCCATACTGATGGAGAAGCCATGAAATATAAAATAACAGGTTCTTTCTAGAAAACAATGTGCATGCATTAAGCTTCAGTCCCTTGGTGAGGTGTGCTGACTGCCCTGCAGGCTCAGACAGGAAGACACTGCACAGGTGCCATGCCTGCTGTTGACCGGTGTGCCCACGCCATAACTACGCTGTATGTACTGACTTCATGAAAGGAATAGGAAAGTAAGTCTGTTCCTGGAATGTTTACTAGCCTTATGCTGTGCCGTAGTCATGAATTTATATCACAAGTGTAGATATCAACTAGAATTTTTAAGGTGACAATATTTTAATCAACTGGTCATTTTTACTCACTAAAAAATGATTTTTTTTTGTTTCTCCCTCCTGTAGCTGTTTGTGTGTCAAGGAGTATGTGCCTTCACCAGGGAAGTCTTATACGGAACAGTTTTGCAGATCTGAAGAGGCGATACACTCAATACAGAATGGAAGCTCACTCCCCTGAGATGTTTTAAAAATGTAAAACAGTATTTATTTATTCAAATGTATTTAAAATGTATTCATCTATTTTTGCAAATGTGAAATTTTACTAAAAGAACATTTATTAGGCTCTTGTATTGTATTGTATCTTATACAATCTTGTATTGTCACTGTTTAGTTATTGTATTTTAAGTGTTTCAAATTTAATAAAGTTCTCTAAAAATCAGAAGTTTCATACCTCCCAGGAATGGGTGGACTAAAGACCAAGTTTCAGTATCATCTTTTTTTCCCTTCATACTATTTGCGTCATTTTCTTGCATGTTGTTAGGATCTTCTTATGTTCTTGTTTTCCATTATGTTACGCATACCACAGTTTAAAATAAAAGAAATCACTAAAATTTATCATGTGTTGTCATTTATTGTTCTTTTATTTATATATTTTTTTATGAAAAGTACTTTTTGTTGGGTATGTTAATCTGGTAAAAAATTAACCAGCAAAAGTAATGAAGCAGGTTATTTGCAAATTTAAAGAACTACATTGGATTTTAACAATTTTGAGAAAGAGAGCAAACTTGAATTGCCAAAAGGATGAAAAAATAGAATACATTCCTTCCAGTGCAATTGGCTTTCATGCTGTACATAGTTCGACAGAAGTTGGCTAATCATCTCCTGGTTAAAAATGACCTGGTTTTCCCCTCCAAATGTGTTTGGTAATTAACAAACAGGATTATCCAGAATAGATGTCTCTTTGTCTGGGAGGTTCGCTGAACAGTCTAAACATTACACTTTATTTTAACACGAGCAATTATCCATCTTGCATGGCCCAGTTTACTTTTTCCTGCAAAAGTTCATCAAATGATATTCCAGAGTTTCACTTTCATTGGCGAAAGCAGGATTTACCATGGACAGGTCACCATTGTGTTGCAGTTTCTAGAATTTTTTTCATTATTAATGTTTATTTTTTGCTTTACAGCCTTACGCACATCTTTTTTTACTACAACGGCAAGAAATCTGATTATGCTGCATAATAGCTTAGCCAATCATAATCGAGGAACGACACAGTACAATTTACACACAGCCTGTATAAAACAAGCCTCCTAGCTCAGCACCGCATCATCGTCATTCAGACCAAACAGGAATAATGCCTGAACCCGCCAAGTCTGCCCCCAAGAAAGGCTCCAAGAAGGCCGTCACCAAGACCGCCGGCAAAGGAGGCAAGAAGAAGAGAAAGACCAGGAAGGAGAGCTACGCCATCTACGTGTACAAGGTGCTGAAGCAGGTCCACCCCGACACCGGCATCTCCTCCAAGGCCATGAGCATCATGAACTCGTTCGTCAACGACATCTTCGAGCGCATCGCTTCCGAGGCTTCTCGTCTGGCTCACTACAACAAGCGCTCCACCATCACCTCCAGGGAGATCCAGACCGCCGTGCGCCTCCTGCTGCCTGGTGAGCTGGCCAAACACGCCGTGTCTGAAGGCACCAAGGCCGTCACCAAATACACCAGCTCCAAGTAAATGGACTCATCTGACCTCAGCAAACCAACGGCTCTTTTAAGAGCCACACACATGATCCTGAAGAGCTGTGTATTTCTCCATCCAGCTGGTTGTTGATCGTGTAAAATACACAAGACGTTACAAATCTCTACAGTATAACATTAAATGACAATGTGTTGTATCTTTTGGTTTGGGTTTGAGAGATTGTGTTATCAAAGTTAACTGTGAGAAGGCTGAAGCTTATTTATCTTCCCTGCTGTAGATCCAGTGGAAATATTAGCACAACAGCAACATGTCTCATAAAACCAATCCCCACCAAGCTTTATAAAGAAACCTTACCCCTAATTAACGCATCCATTGGAACTAAAATATCTCAAATGATTGTGCTACAGTCTTAAATATACAGTTAAAAGCCCAGTTTAGATTCTGGTCAACCATAGACCGATATCCTTTTTATTTTATTTAAAAACTCCTGGAAAGAATTGTAAACAACTATACTGGCACCTACAAGACAAGTCTCAGCATTTTCAGTCAAGGTGCAGTCCACAACATAGCAATGAAACTGCTGGTCACTAAACTTCTCTGGCCTCAGAATAGGGACTAATCTCTATTTTAGTTCTGTTAGGCCTTTGAGCTAAAGGCCTAGGCCTATAGACCACAACATCTTACTCCATAAGTTATAGCATGACAATAGGGATCAGATGATCCACCCTCCAGTATTTATTTGATAGATGCCAGTTTGTTAATGTAAATGGACAATTCTCTCATTGCACTTGAGTTAGCTACGCACTCCTTCAGGCCTCAGTTCTAGGACCAAGGATCTTCATGCTTCACATGCTGCCCTTATGAAACAATCAGGAAACACAGAATTAGTTTTCACTGTTATTCGGTTGTATTTATCAATCAAACCTGACCACATAGAGAAACTTAATGTTTGCATGAGAGACATCAAGACCTGGATGACAATTAATGACCTCCTAAAACCAGAAAAAACTGAGGTCATGATACTATGTCCTAAATACCTGAGATGCTCTATCTGATTAGATACTCTCCTTGGATGTAGTCTCCAATTCCTCAGGTGGAAACCTATAGGTTTTATTTGACCATGATTTATAATCTAAGGCTCATGTATTACAGGCTTGTAAGACTGCATTGTTTTTCCCACTTACGCAATATATCTAGGATCAGAAATATTTTATCAAAAAGTTTTTTTCCTCACCAAGAAGGAGAGTCTAAGGGCAGGGATGTCAATTTATTTTAATAACCAGCTATGGTTCATATTTTTATGATTGACTTTATGTTCTTGCATAATTTGTGATTGTAACTTAGAGCTGGATAAATAAAATTGAATGTGTGCAATATAAATATTTTATTCAAAATAGTTGACAAATAAAAGGTTTTTAAATACTGATTGGGTTTATGTATCTTTTTAAGGAGCTAGATCTTGTGGATCAGTTCATTTCAAAGAGTCGTTCAAAAGGCTGGCTCATTTAGCTTTATATATATATATATTCACTTTAAGATGCAGGTCTGAAGGTTATTTATTTCATCATGGAAGTAATCACAGGGAGGATTGATGGGCTGAGATCTGGAGCATCCAATTCAGATTTCCTACCAATAATTGAGTGAATTATTTTGAAATGTTAATTATAGCTTAATTCAACGTCTGTAAATAAGATGTAAAAATCTGATACGGATTCATTGCTTATATCCTACTCCCAGCATATGCAGTCAGTATATATAAAAATGTGTATGTGTACTTTCCTGTCCTGAGCGATTTCTCTCACCAGCCGCTGGAAGGGCAGCTTGCGGATCAGCAGCTCCGTGGATTTCTGGTACCGGCGGATCTCCCGGAGAGCCACGGTACCGGGACGGTAACGGTGGGGCTTCTTGACTCCTCCGGTGGCCGGAGCGCTCTTACGGGCGGCCTTGGTGGCCAACTGCTTCCTGGGAGCTTTACCTCCGGTAGATTTACGGGCGGTCTGGCAGCCTTAGACCATAGACTTGAAATGAGTTTGAGGCCATGAATCTCCCAAAGTCTTTGATACGCACGTGAGCAGCAATGCAACAATATCTAGGTAAAAGATTAGGATAGAGCAATGGTCTGAATGATTGAAGTGTGTGGCTCTTAAAAGAGCCGTTGTGTTGTTGGTGGCTGGATGACTGTAGGTCTACTTGGCCTTGGCGGGCTTCTCGGTCTTCTTGGGCAGCAGCACCGCCTGGATGTTGGGCAGCACGCCGCCCTGAGCGATGGTGACTCCTCCCAGCAGCTTGTTGAGCTCCTCGTCGTTGCGGACAGCCAGCTGCAGGTGACGGGGGATGATCCTGGTCTTCTTGTTGTCTCGGGCGGCGTTTCCAGCCAGCTCCAGAATCTCAGCGGTCAGATACTCGAGCACGGCGGCCAGGTAGACGGGGGCTCCGGCTCCCACGCGCTCTGCATAGTTGCCTTTGCGCAGCAGCCTGTGGACACGACCCACGGGGAACTGCAGACCTGCACGAGAGGAGCGGGTCTTCGCCTTGGCTCGGGCTTTTCCGCCAGTCTTTCCACGACCAGACATGTTTTCAAGCTCTTTTCTGAGAATGAACAGAAGAGAAAATGAGTCTCAGCGCCGCTGTGCCTGCTTTAAAAGGTCGCGAGCGCGGGCCAGTTTCCTGCCAGACCAATCAGAGGAGAGGCTTCCAGCAGAGCGGCGGATGAGAAGCAGCGGACTTTTTGAAACGGATCCTGGTCCAATCAGCGGCTCTCTGTCGGGCGGGAGGAGTGTCGTTGATCTTCCAGAGGAGCCGCTGTCCAATCAGGATCCGGAGCTGTGAAGCGACGTCAGTTTCTCAACGGCTTTAAGAGCAGCTCGGCTCCGCTCTGCAACAGTTTTCTCTTGTGAGGAGTGAAAGACAATACCTAACATGGCCAGAACCAAGCAGACCGCTCGTAAATCTACCGGAGGTAAAGCTCCCAGGAAGCAGTTGGCCACCAAGGCCGCCCGTAAGAGCGCTCCGGCCACCGGAGGAGTCAAGAAGCCCCACCGTTACCGTCCCGGTACCGTGGCTCTCCGGGAGATCCGCCGGTACCAGAAATCCACGGAGCTGCTGATCCGCAAGCTGCCCTTCCAGCGGCTGGTGAGAGAAATCGCTCAGGATTTCAAGACCGACCTGCGCTTCCAAAGCTCTGCTGTCATGGCTCTGCAGGAGGCCAGCGAGGCTTACCTGGTGGGGCTCTTCGAGGACACCAACCTGTGCGCCATCCACGCCAAGAGGGTCACCATCATGCCCAAAGACATCCAGCTGGCCCGCCGCATCCGCGGAGAGAGAGCTTAGGCACCCGCAGCTGAAAACAACCCAACGGCTCTTTTAAGAGCCAACACCACATCTGCAGAGTATTTGATCCATTCATGATAGGACTAGATCTAATTATTTCTCTTAGATGTCAATATTGTTACACATTTTCTTAGCACTGACAACTTTGCTTACCTTTTGCTGTTGGCAATAAATACTTGAACTTCCTATCCATCTGTTTTGCACACTGTCCAGCTCATTTCTATCTAACCCCCTTCCTGCTCTGGAGTCTTACCCGATCATACAAGAAACGCATTGAAAGTTTTTAGGAGTGGGGGCTCTAAAGTATAAACAAAACAGCATTTCCCCTAAATGTTACATATTTCATTATAAGGGAGGAGTCGTTTCAATTACAAGTTTTCTTACGAAGTGATCTAGATATCGGGGCCTGGTAAAGGTAAACGATTAACTTTATGCAAACTTCAGCCACATTTTATATAATTATTCAACTTGTTTGTTTTTATTTACTAAGGTGAAACTAATGGACTGTTTTCAGGGATCCTATTTACATCAATCTCTTTAGCACCCTCTCCTTTAGAGCCACTTTGCTGAACTAAGGTGTCTGGACCCCCCCAAATTGTAACCCTATACAAAAAGCAAGTAAAATTGGTAAAAAATGAACTTTAACATGTGTATAGTAAATATGATTAAACTGTCCAGATGAGCCATCATTTTTATTGTAATGTATTTTGTACATTCTTATTAATCCCCGTTTATTAATGCTTTACATAGCCTTTTCTCTTGACTGCATGCTTTACTGTGTTTTTAATCTTTATTTAAATAATTTTTTTGGACTTTGAGTTTGGAATAAATTCAAACACTACCTATTCACGATCATATTTCACTTTTAAATACCCATTCATCAAATCTTAGGAAAATAGTAACAACAAGAAGTAACAACTCGTGCTCTCACTGTATAACTTACTTTTTGTTCGTGTTGTTTAAAAGCCTTTTATTTTGAAGGGTTAACGCGGAAGTGGAGTGAAACCCCAACAACTCCTGTGATGCTGAGGAGAGAGCATCCTCCTGAGTGGGTCTCCTCTGCACACAGGCCGTGTGATTTACTAAAAGAAATGCTATTAGGAAATCCTTCGCCATATTTTAAATCAGTTCTTGTTTGAGCTCAGCGAATCCCCCGGTTCCTACGGTACTTATGATATTCTGAGCCCAGTATGGTGGATTTGTCCGAAGGGGCTGTCGTCTCGCCGGGACGCAGCAGACACTCCGGCTCGATCAACAACGGAAGGAAAACATACAAAAAGTCACGAACGAAAAGAAGCAAACGAGGCAGAAGACGGCGGAGTAAAAAGAACAGAAACAACAAAACACCGCCGCCGTTTTTACCGCCGGAGGTAGCTATCCCGTGTTAGCTTGAGGATTAACAGCGAAATCGGCTAAGCTAGCCAGCTATGCTAGGTTAGGCTCCGTTTGTTGACGCACTGTATCCAATTTATACCTAAAAAAGTAAAATAGGTATCTTTAAAACTGATAAATAGTGTCCCCACTTTTATTTTTTTTAAGTATAAGGCCCTCCTGAATGCTTGGTGTCTATATAATTAGTTTAATGACAATCATAATGCGATTCAAAGTGCGCAAATATAATTTTGACTATCATAAATGTTTATTTAAAATTATTCGGCTTGATTTCTAACACTTTATTTAGTACATGAAAACCTCAATCTATGTGTAATTCTCTGACGTCTACAGCTGTAAGCAGCATCAATGCTTGATAATTTGATTTAATAAACCTGTTTGTTTAAATAAAAACGAAAAAGAAACATGTTTAAACAGAAGCTAAACAAAAAACAAACAAACAAATACAATACTAAAAAAGACAATCAAAATAAATATATAACTATACTGTATCAAACTGATGATGATTTGTTTTGAAAAAAAAAAGTAAAAGAAGATAATCTTCTGGCATATACATCCACATACGCGTAAACTTCTTATTTACACAGTTATTATAATTCACATTTTCTACTCAGAGTTCTTTATACTTTACCAGTCCTAGTGCAGATCATTTAACAAATGCATATGTATTAAAATGATCAGCAAAATTAACAAAGATGCAATGCATATTGATTAATTTTGGAAGGTAACTAAAGTAGCCTAAAAAAGCTCTTACATTAGTATGTTTATTGCATGGTGCTTGTTATCTAACTACTTTGGTATTCCCACTCATCTACTAATGATTTTCTTTATCTTAGTATTTTTATTCTCTGCAAAGTTTCTACCATATCTTTAGGGATGTTATTAATATCAGTATTAGTGCTAGCAGATAAATGAATGGTCATTTCAATCCAGTAAAAGTTTCTGCTAATATGTTTAATGACATTTCATGTTTTAATTATAAACCACAGCGGTTTATCTGTGCAGTTGCAATTTTACTCAAAGATGTGAGAAATTTGATAATCTATTTGTATTGAAAAAAGAAGTTTAAATGATGGTTATCAGCAACGGCAAAGGTCTGATATCTGACATTAATAGTTTATTTTTTACTTCAGTGGAAATCTTGTAGGTAAAATACTGTAAACATTTAATTTAATTCAATATAAACATATTTTATTATTTGGAAATAATTGCACTATAATAATATATTAATATTGCACCTTGTTTTTAGCTTGCATGATTCTATACATTTTAGTTCATACATCAGATTTGTTCAAACCATAACTCAGTAGCGGTGGGTTTATAATAACTTAAATACTTTTATCTGCATCATAATAACAATAATGATGGTATGTTAGCCGTAACTGATGAGGTTTACTTCACTCTCTTTCCTCTGGTTCGTCCTGAAAGGTTGTTTAGTTTCTTGTTAAAAAGCAAAAACATTTAATGGTGACAAAGCAGAATAACTGCTGTGTGTCTTAAGGTAAGTTAGACTTTGTTGATCTTTCATCTGTTTGTTTGTTTCCAGGCTGAAGAAGGAAACATTGAGTATAAGGTAACTTTTCATCTTTTCTTATTTGGATATTGAAATTAAACTTTAAAACAGGAAAGTATTTAGAGCAGATGACGATCAATCAAATCATTTAACTGTCCTTACATGTTTACACAAATAAAATGTGAAATCATCTTTAGCATTTGTAATTATTGTTTTTTGTTTTTAAATAATTAACAATACTTAATAGTTTTCTCAAAAATGTGAAAACAGTCGAGAAGGAGAGAACCTTTATAATCTTGCTGAAGCACTGAGGATGCAATTTTTTTGAATCCCACCATTTCTGCATTTCAATTCAATATTTCTAATGAGGCACAAGTTTACAACCAAAGTTAACCTTGAAGTGCTTTACTTTCAGTTACATTTTAAATCAAGAATGACTGTAAATAAGACTATCTATAGAGGAGTAGTTTATTGATAGATAATTCTTTTTGTTCTCAAAAACAAAGTATCAAAGTATAAAACATCAGTGTAAAAATCATTTTATCATAAAATTATATTTTTTTGTTGATTAAAGTTTAAATCACTTATACGTTGTTTACTTTGGAAAGAAACAAAAATCTCTTTTAAATAAATAACTGTCTGCAGTAGCTGAAATAATAAATATTGTATAATCACATACTGGTAAGACTTTTTATTACACAAGATAAGATAAAAATCTATTTTTTCCTTATTTACTGACATTGATTTAGAGGAAACAGTGGGGAAAATAGTAACTTAATCTGGATTCTAACAAATTTTTAGTTTGTTACATAATTTAAATTAACTTGTCAAGTTGTTAAAGGTTAAGTCTTCAGATAAATTGTTGGAAACATTTAGCTTTATATTGACTGGCTGCTTTCCTTTTTTTCTGCTGCCATCTCCAGTTAAAGTTGGTCAATCCCACTCAGTACCGCTTTGAGCATCTGGCTACTCAGCTTAAATGGCGTCTGCAGGAAGGTCGCGGCGAGGCCGTCTACCAGATCGGAGTTGAAGACAACGGCCTGCTTGTTGGCCTGACTGAGGCTGACATGAAGGCCTCCCTCAAGACCTTAAGGAGGATGGCAGAGAAGTACGTCAGCCTTGTTGAGTTTTTCTATAAAGTTTTGAAAACGTCCACAGCTTAAAGTCCCACTCCGATCATCTTCTGATCTATTTTCAAAGCGTTCCCAGTGCTCTAGCTTCTTCATCATATCTACAGGCTTTTTCCAACGGCATTTTTTCATCTGCTCCTGATTTCACAACAATGTGAATAAAGAAATACTCAGAAACACAGTTTTAGTCTTAATTTTCAGTAAATTTCTGGATCAGAAAATGCTACGAAAATGTTAAAAACATCAAAGATTAAATTTTTTTGGAGTGGGTCTTTAAAAGCTGAAGCCGGTCTATTTTGTTATCCAGGATTAAAGTGGACATGGATTAATTCAACTTGGAATCTTTTCATTTGAGCTATGAGCAGAAAAGAGAAGTCAATGAATTAAGTTCAATCTTGTTTTTACTTACAGTTCAAAAGTTATATCTTGAATATTGAATTCACATTTAGGAGTCTAAAGATGGTCCATAACTTACATAACAAAATGTAAGAGTGCTATTTTAAGAATTGTTTACTGTCCATTTCATTCGGTTTTTAAATTGTGTGTGAGGGTAGGGGCTTCAGGCTGTTTACCAGATGTGTTTTCACTTGTCTGTTTTACCTTTTTGATACATCATTTATGTTGTTATTTCGCTGCTCATTTGTTTCAGGAAGTAACTGAACGGCTACAACACTTCCAAGCAGAATGATTCATTGAGTTAAAAAGTCATCCCAGTGACATCCTGTTGTGAATATAATTAGTAAAAATAATAATAAGTTTAAAGCATTTCAATAATTGTATAATACACTTTGTGTACAGCCTTGTTGTTAGGCAGTATTTGAACATGCTTGGGATGTGGTCATACGTGTCAGCTGATAAAAGTGTTTTTGTGGTGACATAAATGTTCTTTTTTTGAAGTCTTTTTATTTAGGAACAGTAGCACAAAAAACGTTTGCCTGAAGCATTGGGCACAATTTAATGTAAAAAGGTTGCATTTAGATACATATTTGTTTTAAAGTTGCACCATATAGCTTCATTTGAACAAAAAATATTTTTTAAAAACATTTTTCCAGTATGAAAGATTTTTTAGATTTGCTGCTTGGATTTTGTGATTTTAGGTTCAGTGTCCAGAGTGAACTGACCAAAACACAGTAAAATCACATCAGTGAAGTTGTGCAGAAAAATTTGATACCAAACAAGGAAAGAAAAGCCGTTTTTAAGGTGCAAATATGATGGCAAAGTCATGTTTACAGAAACAAATGACCAATTATTCTAAGACGATGGTTAAAATGAACCAAACAGTGAATGAGTTGTGTGACTCTTGTTGTGTGACTAGAATAGGATTATTTTCCTTTTTTTGCTTTGTCCCTGAGATTACAGGAGTAAATCACTATTAAAACAAAGAAACTGTGACAAATTGAAAACTTTACGTGGATATTTGGCTATTTTTTTTGTAAAAGTATCTCAACATTTCATCCATACCCAGTTTACACCTGTTTAAAGCATCAGTCTCAAAAGCAGACTTTGACAAATGTTTTTATGATTCATTTGTCTGTTGCTCAATAAGTAAAGTACAGGTAAAATGCTGCCTACTAAATGCTACTTTGAATCTCAGCAAGTCTGTTGTCCCCAAAACATTAGAGTTAAACTGCAACAAAGGACAACCACAATCCAGAATCATGGCATCTAACTAACATTTTTCGTTGCACTCTTCTTATATTTTGGGCTTTTCTTTCCTTTTCTTCAGGGTTGGAGCCGACATCACTCTCCTGCGAGAGCGGGAGGTGGACTATGACCTTGACAGAAATACCAGAAAAATTGCAGAAGTTCTCGTCCGGAAAGTTCCAGATGATCAGCAGGTGAGGAAGTGCCCTGGAGTCTGTGAATGTCAGGAGATCTTTGTGTTTTGTAAACTGATTCTTGACATTTAGGAAAGTCGGGAGTTTAGTTCTTAAATACAGTTGTGTTTAGATCTGCTAAAATGAAAAATGGACTTGGAAGTTAACGAACAGATGAAACAAGGATTTATATCGTGGCTTGAAAATAAACCAGCAGGAAACATAGGACTTGGTGGAGACTCTTCCTCCGTCCTCAGCTGAGCTGTTTTTGTTCACTAACAGTTCCTGGACCTGCGGGTGGCAGTCCTGGGGAATGTGGACTCTGGGAAGTCCACCCTGCTGGGCGTCTTGACACAGGGTGAGCTGGATAACGGGCGAGGCCGTGCTCGACTCAACCTCTTCAGACACCTGCATGAAATCCAAACAGGGCGCACCTCCAGCATCAGCTTTGAGATTCTGGGCTTCAACAGCAAAGGAGAGGTATGGTCATGTGATGACGCATCCACAGATGGTGGGAAGTGTCTGATTTTTGTGGGCATTTGAGGCATGAAGGTCATGTTTCACTTGTTTTGAGTGGGTGGGTGTCAGCACTCAAAGTTGTTTGGACTCTGAATGTTGCAGATGTTCGGTCAAGAACCATAAGAAAGTTTCCACTGATTCTATGGAGACTTGCAGCTTCCTGTTTCAACTGCATTAGAATCAGCTGTTTAAGCACCAGATGTTTTCATGTTACACCGTTTAGGATGTTCATAGCACAACTGCTGATCAACTCCAAGTCACTTTGAATGTCTTTAAGACAAACAGCAATGATGAGATTCGGTCATCCATACTGTTGGTTTACTTTGCCTGAATTCAAATTCATTCTTTCCTCCTCCAGCTCCTTCCTATGGCTCCTGTAGGAGCTTTTGAAGCTGTAGTGGTGTCCAAAAGTGTTTTTTTAAGGGGGAGCTGTAGAAACTTAAGGCTGGGTATCCCTTTGCCGGTTGGGTGATTCGCGTCATACTTGTGACACAAAGGAGAAATAGATTTCTTCACGTGAGTGCACTCTGAAGCACAGAAGTTTACATTTAAATGTAAGTAATGAGTTTTTGTTAGCATGACCTTTTTCAAAGTTATAAAACCAATGTCATCTATTTTCTAAGCACAGGCACCTAAGGCACCAAAGTAAAACCAATAACGAGTATTCATAACATCATCGAGTGGAAGTAACATTTGAATATGACCACACTATTTTTCCATATCTCTCTGATTGGAAGGACAAATGCAGGGTAGGGAGAAGCTATAGGGGCAGGGAATGAATTTGGATTCAACTTTTGTGTTGTCCTATTAAGCCAAATCTTGTGTGTTGCCCTTTCCATCATTCACACCCAGGTGGTGAACTACAGTGAGTCACGCACCGCTGAGGAGATCTGTGAGAGCTCCTCCAAGATGATCACTTTCATTGACCTGGCAGGACACCACAAATACCTGAAGACCACCATTTTTGGACTCACCAGCTACTGCCCGGACTTCGCCATGTTGGTAGTGAGCGCCAACACTGGCATCGGTGAGCTGCACCCCCACACTGTCTGAACTCACTGAGGAAAAAAATGTGTTTATGTTGTCAAGGTTATTGTTTTTTTAAAGTTCTTTAGATGATGGGAATTATGTTGTGATTAAAATGTCAATAAAATGGAAAAGAAGAGGGAAGGATGGGGGGGGGAGTGCAAAAGAAAAGGTGGAAGAGGGAGGTTAAGGAAATAGGAAGATGATTACTTGGGGGGTGGGGTGGTAATAGAGCAACAATACTGGAGGATTATCTTCATTACTTTCAGGGGTGATGGGGCGGGGCCTGTCCACACTCACTCTCAAATGTTACAAACATACCTGTTGTCTCCTAAAATCTTCACATACAAACTTGTCAACATGTACACAATACAACTAAAGTTCACACGCACACTTGTGCAGACAAGCCAACACGTGAAGCATTTCATTCTGTCATACATACTCTTTGTGCAAATGTGAGCTGACATCTGCGCTCAGGTGAGTGTTTCTGTACTGCTGATACGGTTAATGGATGGAAAAGGAGGGAGAGTGCCCGATCACCCCCACACCAAACAGGCGGATCATTATTGACAAAAAAACAAAACAAAATCAGCCTCACAAAACTAAGGCCCTTTGTATGTTTGAAAGCTGAAGTTATTGGAAATTCATGTTGGCCACATGTAATACGTGCAGCCAAAATATACATTGCTGCATTGCCCGCTAAGCGTGTCAAAGGCTAAATGTTGTCGTTGTCGCACGTATTTAAAATTAAACTTAAATTCCCATTAGTTGTCACGCACCTAGTTGTGTGAAATGTGTTCTCCACATTTAACCCATCCCCTGGGGGAGCAGTGAGCCGCAGCCGCAGCCGCAGCCACAGCCACAGCCACAGCCACAGCCGCACTCAGCCGCACTCAGGAACCATTTGGTGGTTTAGCTCTAACCGGAACCCTTCAGGGCTCTTTTAGTTTGACAAAAAAAAAAATACACACAGACACCACTAGAGGTCAGAAGTGAACAACTTGTTTTATTTCCAAGTTTGTAGTCACTTAATTTTTTTTCAAAGCTGTAATTTATTTATTTCGTGTTTCTGGAATCGTATTTGTTGCTGACAATTTAATAATAGATGTATCTGAAACAGATTATTTTCTGTCTTTTATCAAAATATACATATTTAATGTTATTCTGACTAATGTGTCATTTTTTGGATTTTGCTCATATCTGCTTTAGTTTGTAAACACAGAACAGGTCTGTGTTGGTTTATTCATTTGATCTGATTTGAATTCGGTGATTTGGTGTTGCAGACCTAAAACAAAAAAGACAGTTTTTATTTTGTGAATGTGATTTATTCATTTAGAAATGTTTTTATAGCAGCTGTTCTGATACAGCTTTAAATTTAAGGAGGAAATTAACTTAATAAATCCTGAAATGTTCATACGATGTTTTCTGCTTTTGTTGACCGAATTTCACTGCACAGTGAACCCATTAGCCTTCATCATTCTGTCTGTGATGGAATAAACTCTATATTATATCAGTTAGTTACAAAAGACTCAGTGGAAACTCTACAGATTCAAAGTATTGAGTCTGTGATTATTTATTTAGATTAAACAAAAAATAATGTCATAAAGCTGGGTTCAATATTTCATAACGTGTGGATTTATGTGTCTGTTATTAAAGTTCATGAAGCTCCTTGTTTTCCCTCTCCAGCCGGCACCACTCGGGAGCACCTTGGTCTGGCCATGGCACTGAAACTTCCCATCTTTATTGTGGTCAGCAAAGTGGACATTTGTTCTCACGGCACAGTGGAGCGAACGGTCAGGCAGCTGGAGCGGGTTCTGAAGCAGCCCGGCTGTAACAAGGTCCCCATGGTGGTGTCGAACCCCGACGACGCTGTGACTGCAGCTCAGCAGTTCACCCAGTCCACATGGTGAGGACACTCAGACGGAGCCCGTCTTTAGTACCCCCCATTTAGAAAACATTCTGAAGGGGAGCAAAAATGTGCAGAAAATGTGTGAAAATTAATTCAAAAATCACCCGCTTTTCACATGTACATGTAGTAGTGCTGTCCTGCAATTACGTTTTTTGTGCGATTAATTAATTAATTGTGACCTGTAATTATATAATTTAATTAATCCATTTTAATTTCCAAATATTTTGAACTAAAAGCCTCATTTTGATGTATTTTCATTGAAATTTGTGAGATTGTGACAGTTAAAGATCAAAATACAACTAAAAAAGTGGCTTTATGATGTTTTTTTTATTATAACATACTTCTAACTTTACTTTTACATCACCAAGGTAGATTTTTTAAAATCTTGAACATATTCAGAGTGCTCTAATTAAAAATGTCAAAAAATCCTAGGAAAAACCTTTTTGAGTAATCTGAAAAATATTGACCTCAAACTTCTTATTAATATCATGATGCATATGTGGAGGTACTTTATTCCACAGTTTATCACCACAGGAAGACTGTAGAAATGAGACGAGAGATTTAAAGTCTCCTTAGACCAGTTTGGTCTGTTTGATCATTGTGAAGACTGAGCTGAAGCAGAAAAGACAGAGAGAAAAGAAGAAGGAAATGAAACACAAGGATGTCACAGTGGAGGAACTATTTAGACTTTGGTTCTTTGACATAAACTTTTGTTTCATCATCTGGACAGAAACAGGTGGACAGAAGAGGTGAAATTTCCCTCTGAAACGATGCTTTGTTTATTTTCTCGTGACAATCACATTCCTCAGGGAGGAAATTGCAAGAGGAGAGTGCAGTCGGTGCTGGAGCTGTTACCATGACAACGCGACGCACAGCATTTAAAATAGTCTGCTTTTTGTAAAAAATGGCTTAAACTGAAACATATAACAGGATTAAAAGTTCTAATAATTGATTTAATATTCATTTTTCCCCGTAAATGACTGTGCTTTGAGCGTAGGATGGAGGATCACCTGTTTCTTTTGTGGAGCATTTTTTACTACATTTTATATCAGATGTTCTTCAAGTATCCAGTTTGACTCATGTATGATCCATTTGTGTAGATTTCCAGTTCCGTTCACCTCATTTTTAAGTGATCATAAATTCATGCTTTTAACTCTTGGTTCTATGTAAATTTCCCTTTTTTGTTTGTGTCTGAGCAGTGTCACACCCATCTTCACTCTGTCAAGTGTTTCTGGAGAAAACCTGGACCTTTTGAAAGTTTTCCTGAACATTCTCCCTCCACTCAGCAACAGCAAGGAGCAGGAGGAGCTGATGCAGCAGCTCACAGAGTTCCAGGTACACGAGTAATACTCACACAAAGACATCATGTTTAGTCTGGTCCTCTGATGAGCCAATGGAAAAACATGAGAAAGAGTTTGCCAAAAGGTATGACACACAAAACAAGTTCTTCCATTTTTTTATTTAATTTTTTTTACAGAAAATGTATAGAATGAATTGTTTCAAAATCTGAGAACTTTAATAGATGATCCCTATTCTGATATTTGAGCTCAAGCTTTATTCCTCAACTCTCAAAATTTTCAAGGAAAACAAAAAAATTTGAGTAACATGAAAGTCCTTCCTGGACTGGGACTAAACCTGGACTTGAACCCCATCCGGCAGTTACATGAATTATGTTATTTAGGTTATGTTTTTACAAACTTTTCACATAATTTTCAGATTATTTAAAAATCTGCCTTAAATTCTTGTAAATCGTCTAAACCAATGCAGAAAACTGCTTTTATTGGAACGGTTCATCAGAACCCATTTTTAAATTAAATTAGATCTGATCAGCTTGAGCCAAGGATTCGTCAACCAAATTTACACAGTAAAAAAAAAAAAGTGAGCAACGTGGAAATGCCACTTTCGCGAGCTCACCACGCTAACGCCGTTCACAATCTACACACTTTAAAACCAAATGTTTTTCCTAGTAGATTCCCAATGATGCTCGATGAGTTAGGAGGCAACAGAGCGACATCCCAAGGATGACATAACATTTGTAGCTGCTGCTAAAGGTTTTTTAGATGGCGGCCCCTTTCCCGAGGTCAAAGATCAGCAAAACTTCAGTAGTAGTTGTGGGCTTAACCTAGGGGAGTGCGTGTAAAATTTCATAAAGATCGCTTTAATAAGTTTTCTTTTTTCCATATTGTGTGAAAAGGATAAAATCACCACATTTTAACTTTGACACTAAAAAGACACCAAGGCGTAGGTTTCAAAGTGTCCTTTGGATATCCCCGACACGTGCTTTGGTTTTGTTTGTGGATATTGAAAACAAAAAAATGTTTGAGTCCCATATGAGATTTTTGCTCGATTCATTTTTTCAGTGCAGTCGGTGCTGGAGCTGTTACCATGACAACGTGACGCACCGCGTTTGAAATAGTCCGCTTTTTGTAAAAAATGGCTTAAACTTGAAGATATAACAGGATTAAAAGTTCTAATTGATTTAATATTCGTTTTTTCCCGTAAATGACCGTGCTATAAGCGGGGTAATGGCCTTTCAAGTGGGAATTATCAGACATGAACGGACTTTACACTGGTTTCTTCCAGTATAATGTCATCATTTTTATTTTTTTTTAGGGGGGGTGTTCCTTATGTCAAAAAATCATTTTCATCAGTTGCTAGATTAGAGGTGAGTTAGTTTTCCAGTATGTAGCGGGGACAACATTTTCTCTCAAAGGCGCTGTAAGAAGGAAGACTTGCCAGAACAATCTGGTCCTTCAGTCCAGGACTGCTGCAGGGCCGAATATCTATTTGGTTTATGAGAAAAGTGGAATTCACAGTAAATTCCAAATGTTGAGTTCTACACCGTTTGTGTGTTTGGAGGTGGATGAGATCTACTCGGTTCCTGATGTTGGGACCGTGGTTGGAGGAACTCTGTACAGGTGAGAAGAACCTTTTTGTCTTTGGAAAGGCACAGAGAGTATGACAGATGAAAGGAACGATTTATTGTTAACAAAGAAGTCAAACTGTTTGACTTCATGTTTTTGTTCAGACCAAAGTCATATCTAGGTTTCAGAGGAAGTTCTGGTTCACGCTCTGAACAGACTGGTCTTTACCCAGGATTTGCCCGCTCAGGAACAGATGTGGCTTTTGTGTGTTTCAGTGGAGTGTGTCGAGAGGGCGAGCGGCTGGTGGTGGGTCCAACAGACGAGGGCCGTTTCCTGCGTCTGAAGGTGGGCAGCATCCAGAGGAACCGCTCCGCCTGCAGAGTCCTGAGGGCGGGACAGGCTGCCACTCTGGCTCTGGGGAACTTTGACCGCACACTGCTGCGTAAGGTCAGAGGTCACCTGATGAAACATGTGGAAGCCATTTCAAAGAAAGAAAAGCTTCTAAATCTGGGGTGTCTAATATGTTGATCACAATTGACCGGTCAATTGAAAAGGAAGTGTTGGTAGGCTGAAGTTGGCGTCTGATTTTCAAGCTTTTTGATTGACAGTTCTGGGTTAAGAGAAAATCTAGATCGCATTTTAGTGGTTCCTACAGGAAATCTACTGCAGATATTTTACAGATGATGAAGATAAACTTGACCACAAAGTTAAAGGAAACCAAAATCTGACGCCCACTTCAGCCTCGTACAGGCTGATCCATGAAAATATTGTCTGACATTAAACCGGTCTGTGGCCTTGGAGACCACTGATTTAGAGGACTGATTCACGTTTGTTGTCTTTATCTTAAAAAAACTGTATCCTTTTTTGTAAATAAAAACACGTCAGTGGCTCGCTGGTGTTTCCATGACTTTCTAAGGATTGAGGAAATCTGAAGTGCTTCCATTAGGTTGAAGGTTTCTTTGGTCGTTGCAGGGCATGGTAATGGTCAGCCCCAAGATGAACCCAACCATCTGCTGTCAGTTCGAAGCCGCCATCGTCCTTCTCTTCCACGCTAAGACCTTCCGGCGGGGGTCGCAGGTCACGGTGCACGTCGGAAACGTCAGACAGACGGCCATCGTGGAGCGGCTCCACGGAAAGGTGGGTGTAATGATCAGATTCCTCTTTGACCTGTGATGCAAGCGCCGAGCATGACCTTGGCGTGTGCGGCTGCAGGAGGAGCTGCGGACAGGCGAGAGGGCCGTCGTCCAGTTCCGCTTCATCAAGCACCCCGAGTACCTGCGGCTCGGAGCTAAACTGCTGTTCCGGGAGGGCGTCACCAAAGGCATCGGCCATGTCACCCGTCTGCTGCCCCCCTCCCAGAACCACGACCAGAACCACGACCAGAACCTGCCGGAGTACTGAAGAGTTTCCCCGCTCAAGCAGATCTTCAGGGCGATGTCAATCTGATTGGGTTTAGCTTCCTGCATCATGCCAGCGTCTTAATCCGCCTTTCCTGGATCTTTGCTTTCATCCTCATTCATGCCTGCAGGGTCCAGTAAGTCCATCATCATCCTCCTCCTCCTCCTCTCCTTCCCCCCCAGCAGGCACTTGTGTCTCAAGTCAAAGCTGGATGACCTGTTTGAGCTGAACTCTGAGGCTTAATCTGATGTTGTGCCACAGATTGATTGAAGAAACTTCTTGTTTATGGATGTCGCTGTCGTGAGAAGACTGCAGGATCATTTTAGGGGATTTAAGACTTTAAAGCAGTACAGCGCTGGCTTGTCTTCTGTTGAGGAGAGAAAACAGTTTGCATACTCAAATTTTAAGGAGGCAGATTATCTTCAGAGTGAGATGATGCTATTGCTCATTAATCTGAGGTGGTTTTCGTTGTTGATCTTTTACTATCAAATTTTCTGACCAATTCATTTTTTTTTAGGTTTTTGCTCAAACTCCAACTTTCTCTGCATATATTTGATCTCAGTGTTTCCAGATATTTTCCATGGAGAAGCTCAGAGGGTTTGGGATTTTCTCTAAAACACTTCTTGCACTTTTAAAGTCAGTTATGCTTTTATTTTAGTAGCTTAATATCTGATATACTTCAGAGAGTCATAAAGTCTATTTATTTAGCTCACCTTCATCCTCTAAGCACAAGTTTTAACAGAGGACATCCCACCTTACTTTGCACAAATCAGTGAAAGTCATTCAGGAGTCCAGCGTAGCGGAGAGTGTGCAGAACATTTCACTTCTAGGGTTTGTGCTTTAGGAACAGCTCCACTGCAAAGTTCTGCTCCTGAGTGTGAACTCCATGGTGTTCTTCTCACCTCGTCAGGTCTAATGTGAAGGTCACATGCTGTTTGACCTAAAGCTTTGCAGTCTCATGGTTTTGTATCAAAAACATTGGCTCTATAAGAGAACTGGACTGAATGACTCCTCCGCCCCTGTCGTTCCAAACGGGAAGTAGCCAGCAGCCAAAATCCCATAGACTTCTAAAGAGAAATAAACAGCTTTTAATTCCGTCATTCTATTTGTCAGAATAACCATTCTTCCTCCGATAGGTTTTAAAAAAACATCTTCTTGATAATCCTCATTTTTTTCATGATATTATTTCTGTCAATAAAAGAAAGTGGGGCCCTCTGGCCTCCACATTCAACAATCAAAATGTTACAGTGACAGTTTTTGTGTAGCACGCTTTCAAGTGGGATGTGGACTTCCAACAAGCTCACTCCTGATAGGCCAAAGCGATTGCCATAGAAACGTTGACTCAAGATGATTGACTGTATGAGAGACTTGGACTGAGCGACTGTGATGTTACCCAAAGAAATCAACTTACTTCTGTTTCCAACCAAAGAAGTCAATTCAGTCACAATTTTTCTGCGATATGTTCGTTGTCATGTTGGAACCAGATGTCCTCGGTAAGCCGTGATTGGTCTGTGCCGGTCTGAGTCTACATTTCTTTGGCAACCACTCTCTCCAATCAGGAGTAAATATGTTGGAAGGCCACACCCCATCACTGAAAACGGGTTCAGGAGAAACTGTCAAACACTTCAGACGTTCGACACAAGGTCACTTACTTTTATTGAGCCATCTGATCGGTCAGTTTATAACTTGAAAAATGTGCGCTAAAGCAAAATTGTTATGAAGAAAAAACAAAGATTATAAAGTAGATGTTAAAGGTTTCAGAGCAAGAATGGTTATTCTGACCGATAGAATGACTGAACAACAGCTGTTCATTTCGCTGTAGAAGTCTATGGGATTTATGGCTTCTTGAGGCCAGCAGGTATTTCCTGTTTGGAATGCAAGGAATGCAATCCAGTTCTCTTATACTGTCGATGGCTCAGAACTACTTGGATGAATCACTCCTTACTTACATCATCTGGCTCCAACATGGCGGGATCCGTATTGCTTCCTTTCATTGGAGTCAGAAGTAAGCCATTTTCTATGGGTGACGTGATGTCACACTCACTCGGTCCAGTTCTCAGACACAGTCTGTGGGTAACAGGTGTTCAAGTCCTGCCTATAGTCTTTTGAAAATTGATTGAAAATAACTAAATTAAAGAGACGCACAGGGACAAATATACTGAACCCATAAAATATTGAGTTAGAGGTGGAGTCAAAAAAAAAAAAAACTAATTGAACGAAATGATTAAATTATTACAGTTTTACATCCATTGTAACTTTGGGAGCTTCCTTTTTTAATTAACTTTAATAAATGGGGTAAAAATAGTGAGATTCAAATTTAGATTTTGGGATTTTGGTAGAAATTCATGCTAGAACTCATTTTCAAGAGAATAGTTTGGTAACAAGTCAGACCTAAAGACTTGTCACAAGGACCTCAGTTCGTTTCTGAAAGTGAAAGTTTTTTTCTTCAGATTTTGAGCTTTCTTGATCTTTCTAGTGTCACTGTGACGTCATGCAGCAAACACAGATGATCAGCAAAATCTACCCCAAATCATAATACACTTGCAGCAGTTCTGTATTACACATTTAGATGATAATTGATGTTATTATTGATACTTATTTACACATAATAAAAGACCGTTTTCTTCTGGTCCAGATCTTTGCATGAAGCAGCCTCCGGTTAACATATCCTGTGAACTTGTGCTGTGTTGGAGATATTTTGTTTGGTTTTTTTTATCAAAAAATGAGGTGTTTTCTCTTTACAGCCTTACATTTCGTTCAGTGAAATTAAAATGTAACTTAAAAAATCCTACCTGTATTTATACATTTCCAGTTTGCCTTTCATGTTTCTGTGATTTCAAAGGAATGTTTTTTTCAACCATCAATCTGCATCCTCTTTGACCATCCCACTATAAAATGGTGAAGCATTTAGTTTTTTTTTTCTTTCTGTGCAATTGTAAAACTAAATATTGAATGTATCCTCCTTGATCCCGTGTAGGTTACTGATCAAATGGAGTTTCTTTGCACTTTGTTCTCTGAGTCTGCATGTTTGTTGGAGAGCTGTGGTCGCTGATGTTTGCAAAAATAGGTCAGCATCAAACAACCTCAAGAAAATCCTGCAGCTGAAGTGGATTCGCAAGTTTGCTTTTCCTGTCCGTCCTTTTTTGTCTTAAATAAACTAATGAAGTGAAAGAAAAAGTGTCTTTAATATCCTATTTTCCATGAGTTATTCCTGCAAAATCAGTTTTTTTTATTATTTCTGATGTTCTTCAATGGACTCTGAACAGCAAACATGTTGAAAAACTTTCTTCACATTTTGCTTGTCTGATTTTTTTTAACCTTTTTTAAGGTAAAATAAGTGATGTGATATTGTAATTTAGCGTAACAAATGTCTAAAATCAGCTTCAACGTGACATTTAAATGCAGAGGGATGAGTAGCATGATGGAATTCAAGTTAAGATCATTTTTGGGGCTTAAATTAACTTTAGTCTTTGTAAACACAAAACAGATTCATCAGCTTGGTGACATTTATGCTTTAATAACTTATCAGTTCAGGAAAGTAAAATGATTGAGTGAATCAAAGCAAAACAAAAAACCAAAAATGGGGGGTTAAAGTCCCGGATGAAGATTAGAAATGCAGTTGAAAAAAATAAAACTCTTAACTTAAAACCAAAAAGAAAAATCAAGATCCTTGAAAGGAAACTATGATAAAAAAAAACAAAATTCAGCATAGCTGTTTGTTAGTGTATTGGCACAGTAAGTGTTAATGCAGAAAATAAAACAAAAGCACTTTAATAATTTACATTCTGGGTCAGAACAAACGTTTTCATCCAGAAATCCTGCAGCTGACCCCTTCTGGGGTTTGTGGGAACTTCAGTGTCTGAATTTCTGTGTTTGGTTCTGAGCTGCAGAATCATGCCAGCTCTGAACTTGAGATATCAGCATGGGTTTCTTACGAAAGCCGACATTTCTGAGTTTTTTGCTCATCCTTTCAAAATAAAACTACAATCTTGTTTCCAAATTTGTTGAAAACCATACAGACGAACAGACAGTAACATTGAGAAACAAAAAACTAAAATTATATACATTTAAAAAGACCTTACAGGAGGAAATCTGAAGCAAATTGTCTTTGAAGCCTCCCATGTCCCACAACCTGACTTTGTAGGAAAGAAGAATTCCTCCTCCAGTAAAGTCCATCTAATTATAAAAAAAGGAATTTCTGTGTTGTTTTTCTGCTTATGGCCTCTCATTAATTCCTCTGTTGTTGCAGGTCTGCTGACGGTTAAGCTAGGCTCCTCTGCCGCGGTTTGATCCTCAAATAGAGCTGAGAGCCAAAGAGAAGAAAGTTTCTCATTAAAACCTCATTAAGATAACATTAAATATCATCATTCTTCTGTAAGATAGAATCCTCTCAGCCATTTGAGGACAAATGACTAAAATGATGGACACTGGCCAAGTGAAAATCATTTTTCACCAAAATGTGATCATTCTCACCCCCAGTAGGTTGCGGGGGATGTAGCCCTCGTAGTCACCGCATCGCGCCCACCACCACTCCGTCTCCACTTCGTCCTCTCGCCTCAGCACCGTCATGCAGTCTCCCTCTCTGAAGGCGAGCTCGTCTTCATTCTGAGAATCATAGTCCCACAGGGCGTACACCACGCCTCGGTTCATCACACCCATCTTCTCCTGAACGCCTGGAGGCACAAAGACAGAACCTGAACTCCACTCAGGTCAGAGTTGATTTCACCTTACTGACAAGTAATCCATTACTAAGGTGACAATATCAAATTATAACTAAGAATGAAATAATCAACATATAGTTATTTTTTCAGAAAGTGAAACTAAAGAATAACACATTTTTACTTGTAAAAGAAACCAAATAAAAAGTAACATTCTGAATATTTTACTATTTGTTTTTTGCCTTAAGACTTCAGTTTTTTAGTTAACTTCTCATATAAACTAATTTTACCTGAAATCATATGATAAAAGTTCGTTTGATAAAATGTGGTTTTTGCAGTTCAGATGCCAAACCACAAAAACCCCTCTAATGCTACATTCACACCTAAAAAAACTACTTTCTATGAAAAGCGAATGCGTGTAAATGTGTGTAAATGCGCGTTTCGGGTTCCATGTTCAAAACTCTTGGGTTCACACATCGCAATGCATATTTTTAGAACATTTTCAGATCTGTAGCCAATGAACATGCGTTGAAAGTTAAACCAGTTCAAGTTTGAACAATCAAGGAGTCGGAATGGTAGTGATGTATACCCGGAGCAAGATTGGCGAGATATGCATCACTTCGAGATTTTGCACCGAATTTCTTCCAACTATAAGTACATGCCCTTAGATCGGGTAGTGAGAATAAAAAAAAGAGAATAAAATACATATAAACCTGAAATGTTAACAAATGTAATTGTAACAGCTGCTGTTTTGTGTTTTCATTTCAACTTTTTTTTTGTTTCTCTCCCTTTTTACTTTTAGTCCTCAATTTACAGTTTCAGTTCAGAATTTTTGTTTTTGTGTTGACCTTAATTTTACATGGGGGCGGGGCTTTGAGCCCATTGGCTATTAGGACATGATTGACATCAGATGATAGAGGTTATGGTTGCACCACTCCCGCCCTCTCCTCTGATGTGGTTGTACAGTGGTGATGATGCTCTCTCATAGTCTCACATAATATCCATCATGTCCTGGTAGCCAATAGGCTCCAAGCCCCGCCCACACATAAAATATGGCTCCTGTGAAAACAAAACTTCTGAATTGAAAATGTAGCTTGAGGACTGAAAGTAAAGGAGAGCAACAAACAACCAAAAAAAAAAAAAATTGAAAAAAATCCAAAACAGCAGCTGCTACAAATTTTCATTTTTTTCTTTTTCAAATTCACAATCAAACTTTCATTTTCGTTTTAAGAAGCTGCAAAGATGATCAGGAAGCTGTAGATCCAAAACCTTCTTGTTTTGAAATCAACGTGACATGACTTACAACTTTTGTCAAATGAATGTGCTGCGAGTGAAGCCTCACCATAGAGGAACTGGGAGCACTGAGCGTAACCCTCCTCCATCTCCTCACACTTGTCAGCAGCAGTCTGCATGTCGCTGTACGTGGTGGCGAACACGGCGGCGCCTGACTCCACCAGGAACTTGCAGACCTGAACGTTGTTGCAGGAGGCAGCGCAGTGAAGGGGAGTCCTGCAGACGGATACGTCACACGTCAGGGTTAAAGGTTTGAGCCACCGCAGTAGAGCTGGTGGAACTGAACTCACCAGCCGTCACTGTCGGCAGCGTTAACGTTCACGCCAAACTGAACCAAGAACTTCACGATCTCTGTGTGGCCAGCGCAGACGGCATTGTGCAGCGCCGTGATGCCCTCGTCGTTCGGCATACTTGGGTCTTCCACCTTCAAGACAAACATGAAAGCTGTCCCATCATGAAGAATCAAGAGAAACTAACTTCTGTTTCTGAAGTTGAAATTGTTGTAGACACTGTAAGACAGGCTAAACCAAGGCTTTTCCAGGCTTGAAGTAAAACAATAAGTTCTGCGCTAACAGTCCCGCTTTTCTGATAAACTCCTGCCGCGCTGCAGAAAATCTGTCTAAAAAAATGACAGGCTTTTTGATTTAGGCTAAAAACTACATTAAAAAAAATCACTGGAAACAATAGAAAACTATCGTTGGAGTTTCCCATCAACTACAATACTTAAAGTTAGGATTTCCCACCAAAACGAAACCTCTAAGAAGTATGATAAAAATACAAATAATTGTAAATACTTTGTGTACGCATGTGTCTGTGAGAAGCAGGGGGGTAAAATCAGTTGCCTGATCTCAGTTGGTGCAGGGTGTGCTTTTTTGTTGATTGACATGGATGTGAGACAACGGTTGGACATAAAGTCGCAGTCCGATCATCTTTTGATCCCACTTGTCACCTCCGCAAATGTTAACAATAATAATAACCTCTTCAAATGTTTATAAAATTGAAAATGTTTGACATGAAAACGTTTACTTTAATGCTTAAAAAAAATAAAGGAAAAGAAACGCTAAGGATCAGGACCACACGATCTTGCACTAGAATACAAATGTTTTCTTCTTCTTCTTCTTTGACGGCAGTTTACTCCCCAAGTTAGGAAGATTCAGCGCCACTTACTGACACTTTAGTAGCTGTTAAAGCAGCTGTAGCCCGTGACATCTCTTCAGAGTAAAACGTGTTCACTTCTCCTCTTTCCTGTTGCCAACGTATGAAAAATACTATCACGTATTGTTAAGATTTTCCATCGTCTGCGATGAGTACAATATACAATTATACAATTTTGCATTTCGTTCTTTTATCTTTCGACGCTGTAATCCAGTCGGAAGAAGCTCTCTGTTGTTAAGAAAAACATACATTCTTGTGATAACAGAGTTACTGTCGGGAAATGATAATGCCGTAAAGTAGGCAAAGAGTATGGTTCACGCATGCGGGGTGAGCGGTGAAACACATAGAATTCCGCAGAGTTACAGTTACAGAGTTACAGAGAGAAGAGTTACAGACAGGGTAGTGACACTAGCCCTAGCTTACAGCCCCTCACACTCCCAACGTAACATTAGCATTGTAACAAAAATTGGTGAGCAATCTTGGAGCTATCCAGCTGTAGAGTTTGAGCCAAATTCCAGCTCAGACGAGGAAAACAAAGACGTTCACGGATCTATTTGTCTGCAAGTGGGTGTATTGGAGCAGGAAGCCTGCGGTCTGGCTTTAACAAGCCTCTGTTTTTACTACGCCACGCCCACTTTCACACTTTTCAGAACATTGTTGACTTGGGTTCCCATAAATGTTCCTGTACTTCTTTAAATTTTATTTTCTCCTTCAGAACCTCTTTGGTGACCAGAAATGACCATTTCTGTGTTTTGGTTTTTGTGTCCCAAACACAAAATTTGCTACAGCTTTTGAGCAGGTTTTCAAGAATCAGTACTGGCTAAGGACCAGAGTGACTCACGTCATAGATGACCCTCTGGACGAGGTCATATTCCCCCTCTAGAGATGCGTCCAGCAGCAAGGCCAGAGCATTGAACTTGACCCGCACACTGTGGTCAATCCGGTCTGATCCGGCCTTACGGAGGATCGGCTTCTTACCCTGACAGCAAGAGGAGGATGACAGCTGTGAAAGATTTGCTTGATTGATTTTTAATTAGTAATCGATTGAATCTTGACACTCACAGGCGGCAGAGTGACCTGTCCTGTGATTTCCGGAGGCTGAAAGTTCAGGTTGTCTTCGCCTTGCTCCGCCTCCCCACAGCTGGGGTACGGTGGCGGAGGGTATGGCGGAAACTCATCCGGGACACGATCTTTATGTGCTGAGGTGCATGAACGTTCCTCTTCTTCCTTGTCCTCCAGTGGGGGGGGCAGGGAATGTGGGAAGGTGGGATCAGTGATGGGGGAGCGTGGAGGCAGAGGGGGTGGAGTCAAGTTCGTCTTGGAGCTTTGGGCTGATTTTTGGTTTGTGCCAGTTTTACCGGTAGGATCTGATTTGGGGGTTGCATCTCCATATGTCCTGCCCTCAGGACCAGAAGCTTCGCGGAATGATCCTGATGAACTCACCGTCTCCATAGGAATGGTTTCCATGGCAGCCAGAGTGGTCTTTTGGTAGAGAAGCTTCTGAATGTTGGGTCCACCGGGACCTTCTGGTTCTGTAATAGAGTTGCGCTTCTTGAGGGGTCGGGGGGCGTTGTGCAGCCGGCGGCGGAGGGCCTCCAGGTCGGTGTCGCTGGGGTTCCTGTGTGGGTTTGACTGGAAGGGGAGGAGCTTGGTGGGGCTGAGGGGGCGGGGCGTAGCATTATCTGTGGTTTCTCCTGCAACACCTTCACAAACACTTGGAACGGCTTTGCCAGCATCACTGCTGTTAGATCCACTAGCAGCAGAATTTGGGGGTGCTTTTTCTGAGCCTAGAGACTTCTGCCCCCCGCTGCTTTGGAGGACCGGCTTTGGTCCATAAACTGAGGAGGAAATGACAGTGAATACAAAAGAACTGACATTAATGTTGATGTCAGATATGATCAATAAATATATTTTTTGTTGTAAAAATACATTGTTACTTGGAAGTTGTCACCAAGTTAATTGTAATCGCGTCACCTCGAGGTCGGCTGCGTGGCAGTGTTCCATAATTGCTGGTCTGGTAGGTCTTTCCAGGAGTTGCCTGCTGGGTGTACATAGAGAAGATAGAAGAAGCTGCCAGAGTCTGAGGCTTCTGCAGCACAGGCGGTGGACCGTCTGAGAGCTCGGGTGTGTAGGGTCGAACGGCTGCAGATGGTGGATTCTCCTGCTTATTGGGCAGCGGAAGGGTGTTGCTGTGGCTGGAGATGACTCCCGGAGCTTTCAAGTGTCCTCCAACCTGCCTGATCTTACCGGGGAAGGTCCCGGTGCTGTAGCTGGGCATGGAGAAGGTTGGCGGTCCCGTTGAGAAGGATGGTTTCGGTTTAGTTGGAACTGGAGGTGGTCCTGCCATCTTGGATGTTCCTTTAGCTGAAGCCTGTATGTGAAAGACAGAGACGGTTATACCCACTAAAGGTTAGAATAACTACCGGTAAAGGTAAAGTCATCTGCACGTGTACAGGTGCTGCTGGTTTTTGGGTTGTCCAGATCTATAAAAGGTCATAGAGAGGAGCGACTGGTTTAAGGCACATCTTAAGGGGAGAGCCGGTCTGTCTTACAGCACCTTTAAAAATGGTTGAAAATGGAACGTACAATTGTTTTGCATGTGATTCATTTATTGCAAAGTAACCTGTAAGGGGCTCGTAAGGAGCTTATCATGTCAACACCGCTAACGGGCTCCCTACACAGTCCACAGGATTTATGTGGTGGGAAAAATAAAAAAAATGCACGACACACCGGCGTCTCACTTACTCTTACCTACCTTTGTGAGTGATTGAGGCATTTGTTAGGACGTGTCGCACGCAGCATGCCCATAAGAAAAAAGGTGCTCTACATCCTTGATATTCTATGTTGGTCACCTGCATACCCTGTACAGGTTTGACCATTTTTCACCCACAGACAACCAGCTTTCACCCACAAGGGCAGTAGTGACTAAGACATAAGAATTGTAATTTATGAAATTGTCATTCCCATTGGAGGTTTTTGTGGGGTTTTTTGTACTTTTTTTGTACTAACCCTCTGGAAGGAAAAAGGTCACCTTCTCTGAGTCTACGCAAACACTGACAGTTTAAAGTCAATTATTATTATGATGGGTACTGAGCTCATATATAAATGGGTTTGTTGGTTTTCTTTGAAAGGATACACTTTTGAGTTTTGTCAATACAAACATTCAGAAATTTGACTAAAATGGATTTCGTTAGAGGATAAAGAAGTTGGATTGTTCATAACACAATTTCTAGCAACCTGTCAAGTTTCCTCAAGATTCAAAAATGTTCACATTTAAATATCTATTGCTTAAAAGGGTTCTGAATGCTATTGAACTCAGTGCAATTTTAGAAGGGCAGATTTATATGTACTGATACATAAAACTTTGGAACTGCAGGATGTTCTTTTGTTTTCCACAGCAGACAGAAGAGAAAATGATCCACTGAAATGTACACCAATGGGATGTTTCTTCATTTTAGGTCTGTTTATGTTTGGGTGAACCCTTACATGAAAATACAAAGTGTATTTTTAAATGTTCTGCTATACTTCTGAAAATAAAAGTGTCTAAGCAGTAAAGGGAAATAAATGCTTTTCCAGGCACTTCGGTTCTAAACCTTATAAAGATGTCAATTAAAAATGGAGTGAGTTTCCTTAAATATTGAAGGACTACTGAGCAGCAATCAGATCCAAGAGAGGCATCAGAATGAAGGTTAAAGACAGGAGTTGTGTTGCTTCCATCTGTGATCATGATGAATGACAATTGTCAAATCCAGACAGGATTCAGAGAAGCTGATTGATGTCTTCATCTCCTGCAGACTGAACTTCTGCAGCAGTCGTCTGCTCTTCACAGAGCTGCAGTACATTCAGAACCCAGAGAACCTAAAACATCACTCCTGTTCTCAAGTTCTAACACTGGTTACTAGTTAACCTTTTAACTCTTTAGCTCTAGTGTTTACATTCTTGGCTCTGTCTAGGACGATGTTGATGATTGCAGTGGATTCTGAAGCGGAGAAAAGCATCTTTGTGCTGATATCCAACACTTTACAGCAGTGAAGAGCTTATGAGATCGACATGAATCAGCTGTTTCTGTTACGCAGAAAAGAGTCAAAGTCGGTATGAAAAGCCGCTTTTCTCTGCGTCAGAATAGGCTGATTCACAATGATTACAGCTGAAGTTCTGGAGTTGAATAGTTGAACAGGAAGTTGTCAAAGAGCATGTGTTATTCATGTGCAACCAGAGACATCTCTAGTATTAAAAGGGTTAAATATAGAACCGATCTTCAGGTTCTGTTGCTGGTTTGGAAATCACTGTGATCTCATGCTAGGATGCAAACCAACAATAGTTCTGAATGGGTCAGCTGATAGAAGAACCAACAGGAGTGAAGCTGCCTTTAGCTAGAACGCTGCACAGAAAGCTTCCCTGTGAGCTTAAAGAACGTTTGACTTGCTGATTTTTTCATGGTTTTAATGCTGTCAGGTTTCTGCTTGGGGTGTCAAATTATTGTCGTGAATAATCAATAACAGACAGATTAAACCTTTTTTGGAAAACTGCGTTAATTTCATTGTTAATCTATAACTATTGTCATGTTCTCAAAAATAACAAACGACGCTCCAACTGTTTTTGCGCATGAACGTTTTATCCGAACTCAGATGAAAACACATTTAACTTTTCTCTCATTGCACGTCTCTGGCTACGTCTGAATTCCTTCCCTGCTCACTATATACTGCATCTGCCATTTTGTGGCGCTGTCCGAATCTACAATTCCAAAATTGAGTCCTTTAGAAATTTCCCCAAACTCTCTGTGAAAAACCAGTTTGCATCGATGCTCGAAGTCTGTGATACTAGGAGAACTTCAAAAAGCCACTTTTTTAGTTCTATTTTGATCTTTTACTGCGCCACAACATCCAAAATTTAAATGAAAGTACCTCAAAATGAGGCAATTCACTGAAATTATTTGGTTGATTAAAAATAGATTGTGTGACATTAATTAATTACAGGTCTTGATTAATTAACAGCACAAAAAATGAACCGCATTGACAGCAGTAGTTTCTGAATCTATGTAAATTGGTTCGTTGTACACACAGTGCCCCATACTATTATAACAGACCTGACTGTCCCTGAGCAGCTTTTCCTTGGTGTGACTGGATCGTGACAGGACAGAGGGGGGGGTATCAGATTCTGCTGCTCCCTGCTGCTCCTCCAGAGTCTCCCCACCTGCAAAAAGCAGTCCAATACCAAGAGCTTTGCCTTTTTTCTTTGGGAGACAAAAAACTCCAAAACTAACAATTTCAGGGCTGAGATTGTCCTCTAAAAACCTCCAACTGACCTGAGCTGCGGCTGAACGATCGGGGTAGGGTGGAGGCGTGGCCGTGGCCCCCGCCGGATTCAGAATACGAGCTGCTCCAGTCAGAGGTTTTGTTTACTTTCATAGTGCTGAATCCTGTGAGGAGAACATTTCATGAGATATCCTGCACATATTCAAATACAGAGAGACACGTGGGGGCTGAGAGGTCAAAATCCACTAATACAATAACACACACGCTAGATATGGCTAACACAAGTTTTGAAATACTATGGGATGGCCACAGGACCTTCCGTCTGGCTGCCATTTATATAAATAAATTGCCTTCAACAAATGTAAACTTCTAGAGATGTCCATCTATCGCCTCCTAACTCCTTGAGCATCAGTGGGGAGCGACTTGGGGAAAAAATGCTGGTTTTTAGATTTATAGATTTTAAACAGTGTTAGCATTTCAAGCTTGCAATAGTGATGTTTCCGTGTGGCCCGCATGTTGTTTCCCAAAATATTGTAAATATGTAATACATGAATTGGCTCAAGTTGGCGAAATGATAGACGTACAATGTGAATATATTAGGAATGTGGACGTGGTCAATAAAAAAAAACCTCAGTTGCCAAAGAAATACAAGACTTCTGCATTTGACTTATGTTTACACCACAAATATTACTTGAAAAAATGTTTTGTTTTGTTTTTTTTTTTT
>BSAI01000119.1:21535403-21575550 GCA_036245035.1 Adrianichthys oophorus | reverse complement strand
GGTAAAATTTGACTGCTCATTACTGATCCCATTTCTTGAAATGAAAATTAAATACATTAATTGTGGAAATTATAGATTTAATCTTTTTGTGTCCATGTTTTTCAGCAGATCATCAGGTCCTCTATCAAAATGACTCAGTAAAAAACTTGTCCTTTAACATTAAATGCGCTCATATTTCCCCTAAAGTATCTAAACGCCACATTTTTTTCAAACTCACACATGGTAAATTCTCACACGCGTCTGCAGACTTGGTTTAAAAGAGGCTGATGTTATTCGCACATATTTCTGTGCGACCAGCACAAAAACTGATGGAAATTCATTTTGGTCACATGTAATATGTGCAGCCAAGATGCACACTGCTGCACATATTTTAAGTGCATCCAAGACTGGATTTTGTTGTTGGCTGCACTTATTTAAAGTTAAACTTAAAGTCTCATTAGCTGTCATTCACCTAGGTTTGTGAAAAGTGTTTTCTACATTTGATCCATCCTCTGGGGGAGCGGTGAGTTGCAGGAACAGCTCAGGAACCGTCAGTAACCATCATCCTAACCATAACCCTTTCTCCGGGTCTGTGCAGTCCAAAAAAAAGTTCACCACTGGCCGTGTTTTGAAAATTACCCGCGAATCAACACTTCCTTAAAAAACATGAAAATAAAAAAAAAAGTTTAAAAAGCAACTCAAATTTGAATGTAAATTTGGATTCTCTCTGCACCCTTCCTTATTGTCTGATCTGTTTTTTAGGCATTCTCCGTATGTTTCAAGTTTAAAAGTTCATGACATGGAAACTATTGAGCACCATCTTCATCTGTGATTTCGTGTGTAATTGAAAGACTTTAACATCCATGCCAGCATTACCGTCACGAGGAAGTGGGGATGTTAAAACCGCCATGTTTGATTGGTTAGACTGATGACAGGTGAATTTTTTTCTAAAACAAGAGAAATTGATCAAAGTTGAAGTGTTGAAAAAAAATTCCAGGAATTGGTTTGATCCCAACATCACAAGATCCTGAAGGGACTGGTTTTCCCTCCAAACCAAAGGACTTCATACCAGAGGCAGGTTTAGCTGGTCTGGGTGGGGGCTTCATGGATGAATCCGGCATGGGTAAGGTGGCAGTGCCATCTGGGTTTGCTGGCTTCACCAGAGTCTCCTGTCGGGGGGGTACCGGGGGCCCCTGGGAGCTTGATGTAGAGGATGACTGGATGTACGGCCCCACCGCGGCCACTCTGGAGTTTGCACCCAGCTGGGAGGCCACGCCCTCTGGAGCCACCTAAAGTGGACAAGAGCAGAAAATATCCTCTTGAGCCGTAGTCAAAAATGTGTTTTTAAAAGCTTTTTTTATTTCTGTAAACTCACCGGCTGGTTCTCTTTCTGCTGGAGAGCGGCCTTCTTCTTCCAGAGTCGCTGTCTGAGCTCGGCCAGCCTCCTGTCCATGGTGGCCACCTCCAGGTTCCTCTTGTTTAAGCTCTCCCTCTGCTGCTGCAGCCGGATGCTCTGATCCTGGTTCAGCTTGTTCCTCAGCTGTTAGGAGGACGGAGGTGAGAACTCATCCTGTGAAATCCACGACCCTGCATCTTCAGCAGCTCAAAAATGTTTCAAATGTACAAGAACTGTAGTTTGAATAGAAGAAAATGTGGTTAAAAATGATGAACAATTCAAGCTTTCGACCCTCAAACCAGTAGGAGACACACAGATGGCTTCAAACTTAACATTACGTTTACTTTGAGTTTGCAGGCAGCTGTAACAGTCGATTCTTCGATTCTAAATGTGGTTTTCTGTTTTATATGGTATGTGCATCATCCAGGTCTTTCTGTCAGAAAAGCTCAGGCCACACACAATGTTCAAACACAACATGTGAGACTCCAGCTCCTACAGACAGCAGTTCTGATTCAACATACCTGCAGCTCTCTGTAGAGGCGCTCCAGCTCAGCCGCTGAAGAGGAGTTGGGATGGTGAGGAGGAAGATGAGGATCAGGCCTGTAGCTCCTCAGTGCCTCCAGCTGGTCGCTGAGCTCCTCCACCCTGGCTGCAGCCATCAGCAGCTCCCTCTGCTTCTGGTGGAACAGACCAGTCATCTGCTCGATCTCCTCCACTGAAAATACAAGAAAAAACAAGAGAATGGTGACACTGAGGCTTTCAGTAATGAGCTGTACTTCTTTTTTTGTCATTCTGTGGCGGCTCTTCATCCGCATCCATCGGATGCACCTACCACCCTCATGTCCCCCTCCTCTACATCCATGAACCTCCTCTGGTCCTCTTTCCCGGTATCTCCAATCTCAGCATCCTTTTAGCATCATCATCACTATTCCTCCTCTCAACGTGTCAAAACTGTCTCCATCTGCTTCCCTGCATTTATCTCCAGAAATCTACCATGAGCTGTTCCTCTGATGGATTCATTCCTGATTCATCCTGCTCACTAAAGAGAACCTCAACATCTTCATCTCTGCTTCCTCCAGCTCTGCCTCCTGTCTCTGCATCAGAGACTCCAAACTAACAACACAGCTGCTCTCACTGCAGTCTTCGACACCTTTTCTTTCATTCTTGCTGACACTTTTTAGTCACACGTCACACCTTAAACCTTCCTCTACCTGCTCCAACCTGCTCACACACACACACATCTTCACCTCTAAATGGTTCAAGTCCTCCACCTTCTTCCCCTCTGCTCCCTGTAATCTCACTGTTCCCCTGAAGTTCATCAAATTTACACAGAAACTCTGCTGCAGCTGACCCTGAGTATCGCCAACAAAGTGTGTTTGCGGTTTTTTACAGTTAAAATAGGATTTATTCCAAATCTAGAGTTAACACATAAAAAATGAAAAAAAAATGTATTTTATTCCAAAGGGAAATCTGGTGATTTAACAGACACTTTTGAGAATGCAAAAACATTATCCTAAAAAAACACAGTTTTTTTTTTTTTTTTTGTCGTAAAACGGCATCATCTTAGTTAAAAGACCACTGGGAGCGATTTGAAAAAAGATCAAAACATGGTCGAACTAAAGTTTCCACCATCAATGATGGGTTTTCCTGCATTGAGAGCTCACAGCATTTAAAGTTTTAACGCTGAGAAGTTGCACAACCTCCTGACCTAGTTTGCTGTTGCTGAGACATTTCTGCTCCACCTGGCCCCGGAGGGCCCGCACTCGACGCAGTTTGGCCTCCTGGTTGCGAGCGTTCTCTCGGAGCTGCTGCAGTCGCTCCTGTTCAGAAACCTCCTGGTGCTGCAGCCGCTGATCCTGCAGCTTCAGGTGTCGAAGCTGCTCCTCCTGTAATAAAACACAGACATGCAGTGAATGCTCTGCTGTTTTGGCAGAAAATTGGAACAAAAGTTTGCAGAAGCTACATGAAAACATCCAGTGGTTTCATTAGGTTTAAAAAGAATTAGGTAGTCGATTGAAATCATCAGTTTGCATCACGCTGGGGGGTCATACCTTTGAGACCAGGAGCTGCTGCTGGGCATCAATCTGCTGCTGCTGCCGAAAGGCCAGATCCTGCAGCTCACTTAGCGTTGCGTCCAGACGAGGAGCCGGCAGCTGCATGACACAAACACAGAGTTCACCTCCACACGACCTCACACCGTCAGAGGTGCATCACTCAGTTCCTCCTCTGCTGTTGCAAAGTGCAGCCATCAATCCACGTTACCAGAGTCAGGAAATGATGGATCTCACCCCATTCTCCAGACATCTGTCCCCAGAAGCCTTCTCCTGAGTCTTCTTCATTAGATCTGCTCCTCTGGATCCATCTGGACACAAACACGTGTTTGTCTCTGAGAACTGTAAGCCCACTAAAATTTGAAGAAGACCGGACTAATCTGTGTGGAAGTCATAACTCAGTGATGGATGGATGAATATGAATCACTTCTACAGTTTTTATCCCAGAAACAGCAGCGGTTTTTAAGGATTAAACTCATCTGACGGCTTTGTCTAAAACCCAAAGATGGAAATAAGGTCAGAAGACGTCCAGAAAAACATCAAAACATTAAAATCCATGAACTTTGTTGTTATTCTTGATAGTCTGCTCTGTTTCTTTTGTTTTCTATCAGCCGTTCAGGAGAATAAAATGATCTCAGGATCCAGACAGGATAAACTGGACTGCTTATCAGCTCAGAAAACACACACACACACACTGGACAAACGCTTATGCAGCTGCACACTTATTGCCTTCAGTCATAAGCTGATTACACTCCGTGATCTACTGTAGTTAAACTGAAGCTCAGATCTGCAGCTAGCCGTCAGTATTACATGCAGGAGAGGAAAAGCACTTTAAATGAGACGAAGACACCAAACAGATTTCGTTATCTCTTTATTGAAACCTATTTTTTTAGAAGGGGGAGGTGATTGCTTTTGTCACAGGACCAGACAGGTTTGAGAATTATTTTTCTGTAAATAAACAATACTTTTATTTAAAATCTGCCACTGTAAGAACTGATAGCTTTGAGTCATATAACATTCTCAGACATTGAACTGTGATGCTGTGTTCACTCTACTGATGCTGCTCAACAGATATACTAATCTACATTTGTCCAAAAATGAGTTTGTAAACCCGGCGATCCCGCCGTGTGGGGGAGAAGCGAGAACCAAATGTTTTTAGCCTCGTGGCTACATGGAAGCTTTGTCTGAACATCTCATTTATAATGGATGGGAGACACGGCTGATGTCGAGACATCCGATTCATTTATTTTATAGAGCTCTACAACAGCATCTGTAATCCTATATTCATGTCTGGGTTCATGAGATCATTCAGAGAATCTCCAGCTCCAGTGAGCTTCACCATCCAGGTGCTGCGTCTGAATGACGATGCTCAAATTGCGCTGCAGGACCTCTGATCGAGTTTGAACATTGATTCAACATTGAAACTGGATGCCCCTGCTGTGCAAATTATGTTTGGTGTGAAAGCAGCTTCATAAATTGACATAAAAGAGGACACAGTGTCTGTTAAGCCTGAGAGCTTTTCAACACATTTTAATAAAATAAAAAGGGGAGGAATAGAATTATTTTTTAATCTGGTTTAAATAATTCTTCATCTCTTTCCTTTGTCATTATTTATCGAATTAATGTGGTTTTTATGCAAACAATCAAATCCAATAGTGTTAAACAAATTATTTACTGCTAAAACAAGTCTTCTGAAAGATTTCTGGCACTGATGTAACAAGTCTGTGAAGTAGATGTTTCCTACCCGACTCTCGTCCAGGAGCTCTCTGGTGACGCAGGACGTACCGCACCTCCGCTCTCTGCTGCCCCCATCGCTGCAGCACCTCCAGCATCCGCTCGCCTTCTCCAACAATACTCTCTGACAAGTTGAAAGACAGAATATTTTCTAATATTTTCTCTTAACCATGCAGTTCTACTTTCTGTGATTGTTTGGTCTCTTCAACCTCAAGTTCTTATCACCAAAAAACAGAGGTAATTTTCTTTCCGGGGAAACTCACCTGAGCCTCTCCATGTTTCAGCCAGGTAGCAGTCAGCCTCACCAGGCTCCTTACAAAGCTCCACCACATCTCTGCACAGGGTTTCCGGCATGATGGGAACCTCGCTGTAGTGTTGGTCGCTGTTGCTCAGGAACACGGTGAGGAACATCTGCACGCAGAGACGATGACCCAGTGAGCTGAAGTTACAGGGTCATGCAGACATTAAGGTCATTGGAAAAGAAAGTCCACCTTCGTCAGGCTTTACCAGGATTTCAGAAAAGACGGAAACTGAATCTCAGAAGCTTCAGAGTAATTAATTAGAATTTGGAAAAATGAAAGAAAAAATGGAGCACAATCTGCGATTAAAATCATTAAACTGAAGCAGTGTTTGTGGAGAAACAAAATCTTGTTTTCATATATCTTGTTTCAGTTTATTGAGGTTTGCAGCGTTTCTTAATAACTAAGTGAAGGTTGTTCACAACATTTCAGTCAAAGGTTGACGTTTGACTTCCAGAAATCTTTCTTTTCTCTTTCAGTAAGATCTGCTGCTGCGCCAAGATGCGTTTCCTGCCAGAAAAATGAACTCCAACGTGTTTTCAACCTGGAGGCTTTAGGGGATCTAATGCCTGAAGTCCCCCCTGGGGTCCTGTGATGGCAGAAGAAGCCCAAACCATCACCCATCCACCACCTTATGTGTGTGTGTTTTTTTTTTTGTCAGATACCAAAGGAATCAAACAGAGATGTTTTTTTGAAGAGTAGAAGCTCTTCTGACCAGAATTACAAACCTGCATGGAACATCCCTCCTGTTCTAAAAGTTTTTCTTGAAACATGATGTACTCTTTTATTGTGAAATGATGGAGTCCAAACTAATATTATGAGCAGTGACAGTTGTTTTAATTTGTTTACCCTGTGTTAGCATGAACATACAGCATGAATCAGTCAGGAGCTCGCGGCATAAAACATTATTTTTGTCAAATGTAATAACTTAAAGTTTGTAAACATATTATTTTTCTAGAATTAAACCATTTAAATAACAAATCAAATGGACCCAATATTCCTCTTTGGACAGTATGCTGTAAAAATAACCGGTTCTGCTGCCATGTGTCCAGTGAATGCAGTTGAAACAAAGAACATTGCGACTGCCCTTTAAAAACAGCATTCATTAACTAGTTTGTGATAAGATTAACTAAGAAATTACTATTTTTTCTATTGGTAGCTTCCTGTGCTATTTACAACAATAACAGATATTTGTGGATTTCACTCCCAAGATGCACCTGGCCATCTGTTACGCCAGCAGGGTATCTGCTGATAGGCTCAGAGCCAGACATTCTCCCACACACGGTCACCCTGCATGGAGCAGCACTCAGCATTTTTTAACCTTATTTGTTCAGTGAAATAATTCACTTTGTTCAGAGGTTTAAGATTTGCTGCTGAGCTTCTTCTGACAAGCTAAAGATTTCTCATTTTGATCTGATGTGCTGATTTTTTATCCTCTCTATCTTTGCTCTTTGTTCCACCCTGAAGTATAAGGGGTTGCCCTCTCTGGCCTTCTCATACTTTTTTATTCTTTATGAAAGATTCTTTGCCAGAACTGCAGCTGAAATAACCTAAAATTAGAATCACACACTCCTTTTTGTGTATTTTTAAAGTACATTGTACTGTATGCATAAGACATTTACATGTCTGATAATTTTCAAGTTAATGTCCAACTGAAATGTTCAAGCATCCACGTTATTTATGGAAATGTATTTGAGACTAAAGGGCAATTCAATGGTTAAGTCATTGGTTCAAAGCCAAATACCTCAAATGTCCACTAGGGTTTGGTCAGATGAGTAATGGGCGAGCACCGATCTGCTTGTCTTCTAATGGTTGCTCTGAGCATTTTTTTTAAACATTCATGTGTTTCATATTTGATCTCAAACTTTGTACACATTGGGGTGTGGCCTTTTGATTGACATGTGGCCCTTAAATCTTGACCTTATTAGGTGTGTTCTAACCAATCTGTAGGATATGACCATGTCCTGCAAAGACGTTTAAACCACAGGGCTAGAAGAGGAATTTAAATTGCCTCCATAGAAACCAACAAGCCATTCGACACACTTAAGTCTTTGATTTCAATCATTAATAGGAAGGCATAAATATTTAGATCTAAACATGAAGGTGTATTTTTATATAAAGGCACGTCAAAGTTAGAGTAGTTGCCATCTTTGTCTAAACTTTTCTCTTTGTCCATTAATAAACTGTTTATTAAAGAGGTAGACAGAACATGAAAAAATATCAACTGAATTGACCTAATTTTGTTGGAACTGGAAGTAAACTGTTTCCTGCAGATGACATCACATTGCGGAAGTCCAGTTCTCATGTACAGTCAATGACTTGAATTGGGCCAATTTATAGCCAGTTCACTTTGTTCAGCCAAATGAGTCATCAAACCTATAACTTCTTGAAAATAGGCAAACAGGGAGGATGTTGTAGAGTGGAATATTTGACAGAAATGTCATTTGAAATGTTAAAAGGTTATCATTTTAGATTTTATTTCAAATGTTTAAAAAAAAATCTAATAAAATTCATTAAAATTCCTCCCAGTTTCCTTTACTTAGAAATTGACTCCAACTACTGTGAAGAGAAACATGTTATGGATCCAGAGTTTTGGTGCTTGTTCTGTTTTTCTGACGTTTAACATTAAATTGAACGTCGAATAACTTGCCTGTGCAGCAAACCATCCATTGGTTACTTGGTGAACTAATCTGGTTCGATTTACTTTTGTTTTCAAATGTGCTTCAAGTAGGAGGTCAAAGTGCTTCCACTCGGTTCCATCTTTGGAGGCTGCACCTTTACTGAGCTTTCATTTCAAAAGTGCCTTTCTTTTGGGATTCTCCTGAACTGAATTCAACAGATACATGCGATTTAAAAGAACAAAATGAGAGAAAATGTTTAAATACTAAGCTACTGTAAATCACTGCTTAAAATTTGACAACAGACAGGATGAGTTAAGATGAATCGGGCAAAAAAGACACATACCGGACCATCATACCTGAATTTGTGTGGAGCAACCACAGGATTATGAAAAATATATTCTACAAAACCAAAACCTGGTGTCACGTAGGAATCTAAAAGTTCAATAACCAACTTTAAAACATCAAATCCATTTGAAATCCAAGTAAAAGACAAAATAAACATTTACTTTAATCCTTCCATAACTGACAGACCTCGAGCTGCTCCACACCTGTGTCCAACACCTCCAACACCAGGTCTTAAAACGCCGTGGCGCTCTGACAAACCGCTGATGTGATTCCACTGCGGTTTATTCCACGTGAAGGTAGAGGTGAAAGAGTGAATGTGACAGATAGTGACAGCCTGTCAGGCTTTAAATAGAATCCAGACAAACAGCTTAGAAGGCCACATAAAATCTCCATACTGGCAGTTTTCAGAGAACCACGAGGTCACAGATGAGGATGCTGAAGGTTAAACAGATTGTCTTCTTCAAGTCCTAATTATTCAGGGAGTTTCGTTTTCTTATTTTTTTACTTCCCCAGTTTGTCAGCTCTTTTTTAGTTCAGCAAAACTAAAAGGTTAGCAGACTGCCACAGTGGACCCAAAGCTCTTATGGAGATGTTTCTATAATGGCAACATGCAGCCCATTAGATTTCAAGTGGCGTCTCAAGGGGTTTTATTTGTGCTACTGTCAGCAACAAGCGTTGCCGTCAACAGAAAAGTCTAACACATTCTCTAAGCCTTTATTTTCAAAACATCCAACAGAGGCTGCAAATGAGCGGTGAAAGTCGGTGACAAAGATAAATGAGTCTCTGGGACACGCAGCCCTCCAGCAGGCGAGCTGTCCCACATACAGAGAAGTGGAGCATCCTTCTTTAGGTTCATGGAGGAGAAGTGGGTCACCTCTGTCAGCTACCACACCAAGGTCAAGCAGGAAATGCATCAGCCAATCAGAGGCTGGGGAGGTGAGGCTCTGTGTCCCTGTACAGGGGAAGAGAGGCTTCCCTGCATGAGTGCAGTCTGAAACACTCAGGAGTGTCTTAGACATTTAGTTGTGTGGTGTGTTGTGTGCTGAAGTTCAAATGAACATCAAAAGGAGAAGACTTTAACCCCTCCATGACTGACTTCCAATTACAATAAAAAATGTTTTTTTCCGTTCAAGGTGATGCTAAATTCCTTGAGTCCTTGATTAAATTTAAATGTGGAGATGTTTTTGCCACCGCTAAAAAGATCGCATCAAGGAGCAGACAACACTGATGCTTTCGTGTTTATATAAAACACACTGTAAGGTAATTTTTGCATTATTATCTTAAAACAATGTCACAGTGTCTGAGCAATTAGCGCAGCCAGATTTGTGTGGCTGCTGCCCACCACTGGGCAACAGGTATCTGTTGCCTACCATAAACAATTTACCAGTTTTACTTGGGATCAATAAAGTCTCTCCGTTTGTCTGTCTGTCTGTCTGAGAGTTAAAGCCTTAGTCACATGTGCATGCACCCGTAATGATGATGGGGGTTTTGGGTTGTCCAGCTCATGGAGGATCATAGAAAGGAGTGGCTGTATCTAAAGTCCAACTCCAACTATAATTTTTTTGTATTGTTCCCAGTGATCTTTTAATTATGATTATGCAGTTTTTAGCAAAAATCAAAAAGCCTGTGTTGTTTTCTTAAGATATATTTTCTGCAAAGCAGGAGGAGTTCACTAGAAATGTGCCTTTGGGTTGTGGGTGGGACTGTTGGGGCAGAACTTAGCTCTACTAAGTTCCCAGCATTCCTTTGTTTGCACTCTGTCCCACTAGCTTATAGCATCTCACAAGCTCAGGCTAACATTATCCAGCCGAACATTTTTGAACCAGATTGGTTAATGTATTTGTAGAGCAAAACATTCATAACTTACCCTTTTGTGTTGTTTAAGGGTTCACTTCAATCTGTAACTGGCAGCACATCTATAGAAAAAATGTGCATGAACATTTTCTCTCCATGGGTTCACTGAGCGGTCTATATTGCCACCTGCGTGCACATACAGGTTTGCCCATTTTTTGCCTGAAGATAGCCCATATCCCCCCATAAGGGCAGATGTGTGCAAGACTTCAGGAAGTACTGATAACACAGGTATGTTAACCTGTTACTAGCAACATGTAACCAAATCAGTGTTTTCTCACAGATTGTTTTCCATAGATTACATGAAAGCTAGTTACTTTTTATGAAATGTTCAAAGATGTAAATTTAAAAGAAAATAAACAGGTGAACACATTGCATTTTCACCACTGAAACTCAAAAGAGAGTGCAGAAATATGTATGAAAGCAAACGCAAAGATTCACAAAAAGAAGTATTTTGTTGTATTTTGTCATAGTACCTCCAAAAACAAACGGAGGCAAAGAAAGACTCATTTCAGTTCATCACGAAAAGCAAAAAAAAAATTCACACCTTCTTTTTCATCTTGGGGCTGCATGGTGGAGTAGTGGTTAGCACTCTCGCCTCACAGAGAGAAGGATCATTTTGGGATCGTTTTGTGTGGACTTTGCATGACCTCAACATTGGTGCGTTGTTTTTGTCTGGGCATGCCAGTTTCCTCCCGCAGTCCAAAAACATGCTTTATGGGTTAATAGCAGATTCTAAACTATCCTGATGTGTGTATGTGTGTGTGGTTTTGTGTGTGGCCCTGCATCAGACCGGCAAACTATTCAGATTGTTCACCACCTTTGCCCAACAGTGGTTGGGATAGGCTCCGGCAACCCAGTGACCTCAAAAGGGATACAGCGGGTTTAGAAAATGGATGGATGGATGGATGAACGGACGGACAAACAGATGGATTTTCATCTTGAAAAGTTACAACTAATGGGGCAGAATTTCCCAAAATAGGCAAAGGATATAAAAGCAGGTTCGTCCTGTAAGTCATCTATTGCTTATTGATAAGCGCCTTCATCTTTTCCCTTCTTCGTGTTTACTGACAGGACATTTCTTAGATTCATACGTTGTATTTTTTACAAAAAGCAAATAATTTTCATTCAGGTTTACATCCGCTCGGATAATCCAAGAACCTGAGAGTGCAGGGCTCATCCCTGTCAGCCGGTCAGCAGGCCAACATCTCGTCAGTCGTGAGGTTGCAGCTCCTAATCCAGACAGGAATTAGCATAAATCACAAAGCACTCAAAATCTGTCATTTGGGCAGATTTGTGATTTTTTTTAAAGCATTCTTTTAAACTAAAATATTTTTATGGGTTTCCCTGGGGATTTTATTTCCTTAAGGTAGATTGTTTATTGTTTGATGGAGGATGAATTAATTATTCTGGATGAGACAGGAAGTAGAACTAAAACAGTTCTCCTGGACAGGGCCGTGCAGTGGGGACGTGGTGGAGCAGAACTGACTGTAAACACTTCTCCGCACTAAATGGTTTCTGTTTTCATTCGCTGCTCGAGTCTGTTTCATGTCTGCTTGGGGAAACGTGGTGGCAGCTGGCACGCTGCAGGTCACATCCCAAACGTTTTGTAGGCAGCGTGGACGACCGGAGCCATATGGCCCAGAGCATCACGTGACACGCCCCTATTGGATTAGCCACACACACATGCACAGAGATAAACTCACAGCTCTAAAGCCTGTCTGCTGTTCAAAATAACTACCGCAAAGCTTCACACAAACATGACAGGCCTGGCTGCTGAGAGCAATTCTCTGATTTGGTCACTTTAGATTTCTGCTAAAACCTCCTACTTCATTACAAAAGGTCAGGTAGTTGGGAGTCTCTGCTTGGATCAGTGATTTAATCAAAGTCTGGCTTGTTAGAGAATGAAGGGCTGCTGCCTCGCCTGTCCGTCTACAATGACTTACTGTATGTTCAAAGCTGCCTGACTAATCCCTCAAACCCAGCCGCCTGCATGTTGAACTACAAGTCTCATTTTCAGGTACATGTGTTTTTCCTTTTTCTGTGCACCAGAAAGATGAATTCACAACTGTAATAAAAGATTTTATCTAATCCACATCTATTTTATGCATAAAAGACCTCATACTATGAAAAGTAATATTTTTTAATCCTCCCTACATGACAATCAAATCATACCATATCTAATTTTACCATTTTTTTAATGATCTGAACTTTAAAAAAAAAATCAAAACGATTAAAGATCAACCTCCCTTCCAGGTACGCTGGGTTGTTACATCACTCTACACACTATTATCCAATAGGTCTTCACTTTGGACCAATAGCTACATAGCCCACCTTCTTCTCAGCCAATCACAATCATATTTTGCCTTTGAATTCATGAATGATTGTCTCTCTCTGAATTCTAGACAGTTTGCTAGCCCTCCTCCACCCTGTTCTCCACCTGGAGCAATGCTTTAGCATGCTCTGGCTGTTCACCACCATCAGCATCTAGATTCTGGGGTTTCTACATCTATGGTCTGATGGTCTGCCAAAGATTACTTTTTCCAACAATTGTTCATATATTTTTCTGTAACGCAAATAAACTGCATTCCTAATCTCTCTCTAATGATTTATAGATAACAAACCAAAATATCAAGAGGCCATGATGCAGAAACAGGCCGGGCGACTCCTGATCTGAAGATTGCAGGTTCGATTCCTGCCTTCCTGCTTAGAAGTGTTTATGACATATAGATTGTCAGGAAAACACTGTGTGAAGCAAAGTGGATCACCTTCAAAGTTGTTTTGATGAGCCTGCATTAATCCAACCACATTTCAGTGAGTTGTCGTGTCTCATTGTCGCTCCACGTTTGTCTGCGGCTCTCTGTTTGCATTCTGTAATTCCCGACTACGGTGGCCATTTGGTCCAACTTTTCCGCTCCGAGCACAGAGCCTATTCAGACTGAGGAAACTCAGAGCAAACTGGAGGTTCCTGGTCGCCAACCAGGGTCTGCTTTGATGTATTCAGACTGAAAATATGTTCCGGATTATCAGGGAAAACGAACTCTGGTTCACTTTAAGCAACCAAATGTGTCTAGTATGAAAACACCCTCAATTTAGTGTCAGAGAAGTCAATAATACATCACAAAGTTTTTTTTTTTTCCAATTCTCAAACTTTCTGGCTAAAGTAAACTGAACTGAATTGAAATCAATAATTATAACTCTGTGATGTTCACTATAGAAACTGACTTAAGAGGCAAGACTGTGTTTGTTTTGTCAAAGCAGGAACAAAAAAAGTTTCAAAATTCCTTTAAAATGTATAATCAGTTGTTCTTTCTCACATAAATCATGTGACTTTCAAATGGAATTTTCTTTATTTTAAATCAAGAAACTGCTCGAAAAATTGTCATCATAATTTAAAGTTTCATGCATAAAAACATAACATTTCCCTGCTCTGCTCTTCCTCTCGCTCAAACGTGACTCTTTTTTCATGTTTTCCTGTTTCATGAACTTCAGAATAAACTCCAGCTTCACAAACAGCTTCCATGTTCTCCTGACATCAGAGGACGTCAGCTAGAAATCAAGACATCTCTGTTCTGTGTTCCGTGCTGCTGCAGTGCAGCAAGAAAACTGTGAAATTTCCCTCTGAGTTTATGAACATAAATGTCAGCAGCAGCAGGTAAACTAAAAGGACACTTAAGGCCTCATCACATATCAGTCTTTCCTGCGACCTTGATCTATGTCTGCATGTGCGTGCATGCATGTGTTTTTGTGGTAACTGTTGCCACAGTTACCAAGCAGCACGGCGAGCTCCACTGAGCCCCGTGCAGAGCGTGCTGACGATGTGGTGCAGTGAGCATGGCGTGCCGCCTTCTGACGCAGGCAGATGGGAAGAAATGAAAAGTCTTTCATTTTCATTAGCTCCCAAAAAACACAAAACAAGTTTGTTTCTTCTTTATTTAAAGATCTGCAGTTCATCTGTTGCTAAAAACTGTTTCACTATTAAAGCTTCCTCCAAGCAGACGCATCATGATATACAAAATACAAAGTAGTCTTTGAGAGACACCATAAAAGGTCTTTAAATGGTGATGATGGGAAAGGAAGTTTAGGTCACTAATTCCTCTAAAATGACTCTCAACTTCCTTAAAATGACTTTATCAAGTTCCTTGTTTGTTCCACTTTTTGTGCAAATAAAGAAAAGGTAAACAGGTTTTTATCTAATTTATTCCAACCTGTTTTAGTATTTGAATATTGCGTGTATTAAGTTTATAAAAGGGCACCTCTAAGACTTCTGTAATTCATTTTAGAATTACAGCTCAACATCCCACAGTTAGAAAAATAATAACGTCAAAATGTTACCTTTCTTTTCAAGTTAAGAGGAATTAGCGATTTTCTTTAAACTAAATATAGGTTGATGCACCAAAGTGTTTGTTGCTGTGCTTAATTTAGAATTATTTGCATGTTTGTCACTTAAAGTCCCACTCTAATCATCTTTTGATCAACTCTAAAAGCGTCCCAGTAGTCTTTTATTTATGATTACGCCGTTTTTTAGCCAAGATTTAAAAAGACATGTTTTCTTGGACATAGTTTCTGAAGAGCAGCAGCAGTTCATCAGAAACTTGTCAGTAAGTTGTGGGCGGGACTGCTGGTGCTGAAGTAAGTCTCTGTTGATATACCATCATCCCTTTGTTCACACTCTCCCCCTCTAGCGTACAGCCCCTCACAACCCCACACTAACATTAGTGGCGCAACAATAATGGCATGCAATATTGGAGTTATCCAGCTGTACAGGTTAGAGCCAGAATCCAGCCCAGACAAGGAAAACAAAGAAGTACATGGATTATTTTGTTCTGCAAGTGGATGCATCAGAATGGAGCAGAGTAAGGACACTTTGGCCCAATCCCTTTTAGTTTTTCCCTTTAGTTCAGAGAGAAAGTTCACCTCTAACCGCTTGTTTTAGTCCAGATAATGAAGGAAATGTTTGTTTTAAAGAAGCCTGCACATATAGAACATTGTGACCGGAACTTCTTCTAGAACACCCAGTAGCCAATCAGAACACAGTATTCCCCCAGACCATTTAAAGTGCAGAAATGTTTGTTTCTTATGGCTGTACATCAGCATCTTTGTTTTCTTGGAGTCATACTGCAGACATTAAAGCCTTTACAGTTCTGCTGATCTCACCATTGATGTGTTTTTGCACACAAATTAAACTTCTGAATTAACACTTTATACATTGACACATCTCAGATAATCGAAATGAAGGGAAACATTTTCTCACTGGCCTTTTCTTTTGTTTGAAAGCTGCATATTGTTATATAAATACTGTGAATCACATGATTCAGTTTGTAATTTCTTTTGTTCTTTTATTATTTTTTTATGTTCAGAGTTGGAGTCAATCAGCCATTATGTGTTATTACAGCTGGCTGCGCTCTACTGGGTCCATTTCAAAATAACTAATAAGCTTTCTGTTTATTCCCAGAGTTTATTATTCATATTTATGTCAGAACTGACTCATTTGAGGGGTATACTGCTCGACTAAAATAATATCGTTTTAAATGTCAGTGTCGTCTAAACCATAACGGCTGACTTCTTCTGCAGACCTAAGCATTTGGTGGAAACTGTAAACCTTCTCCAATTTTGCTGCTCGTTTAGTTTGGCCTCTTCAGGAATTTAAAGTATTTTAGCAGGCAACCTGATTATTATGCTTAATAAAATATGGCAGTGCCTTTATCAAGGTAACCGTTACACACCTGAGTGTGAAATTTGGCTCTTAATCTCCAGCTTCGGGGAGGACACTTAACAACCCATTGTTCACTCATTTACTTAAATTAAAATAGTTATTGAGTCTTTTTGGTCATCTTGTGTGTTTGCATCTACTCAAAGGTCATGAAAGATTAAGACTTTTCTATTTTTCCTTGAAAAAGAAATCCAATCTTAATGAGTCTGGTAAAATAAAGGTTGAATAAAATAAACTAAAATATGTTCCGAAATTGTATTATGTGTGTACTATTGGTGCTTGTTTCCTGCTCAAAAACTTATATTGTCAAAAGAATACATGTGAAAAAAAATTTTTAAGTGTGTTTTGATTGAAATATTTTATTAAACATTTAATCATGAGGTAAATATGAGCTCCACCGGGCCTGTTTTCTCTACAAAGAACATTTTCAGACAGATCAGGTGATTCTCTGGTCAAATCTCTGACTCGGGTTTGTCTTGAGTTTCAGATCCACACTATTATGAAGTCTGGAGGTTCAAACCTGTGGAGATCCTCCAACCTGCAGGTTATTGCTGCTGGATCTTCTGAAGCTCCACAGTTACAAAGCCACCCATGAAGTGATGTTCCACTCACCGGCATCATGTTGCCTCCGTTCCGTCGCATCCAGACTGCAGCTAAAGTCATCCACACCTTCAGTCCAGCCTCCGCCTTCAGCTGTCCTCCTCAGAGCCGCCGCCGGAGCCTTCAGGGATTTATTCCTAGATTTCACCTCCTGACCGACCTGTTGCAGATATCCAGCGGGCCTTCGCCGCTCCGCTGTCCGTCCGGCGCCGGAGAGGTGGGGGACCCGCGGAGCGTCCCGGGTGGAAGGTCCGAGTGAAGCCGAGACACTGAAATTAGTATTCTCTGGATAAACAGAGCAGAAACACAAAGCGGGACCTGCTCCCCGCTGAGCTGTAATCCTGCACAGCATCCGCGAGCGGGTTGAGCGCGTGCCCGGACAGTTCCAAGACCTCGCTCTTGAGAGGCAGCACAACATCCGGTGCGTCCTTTTTCAAAACAAGAGCATGAAAAGCAGAGGCTTTGACAAAGCTGTTCTGATCTTTGCTCTGTACACACAAAATCTAATTTTATCGTTTTTTATTTTGTTTTCTGATATTTTTGTGATTTTTTTCACACATAAAAGCCTATAAACTAGAGATTTTACTATTCATTTCAACAACAATTCGATTCATATGATCATTTGCGGTTGCTGATGTGATTCGTTGTCAGTATTGGTTCATGTTGAACGATCTGATTTAACCTGATTCACTGACATAAAAATCGATCCAGGACATCTTTTGCCAAAAATGTTTCCAGATTCCTTATTTTTCTTGCAAGATAATCAAGTGTCAAAATAAATATGGACAAAAAAATAGACAAGAACAACTCCATTCACATTTTAGTTTCATAAATTTAAGCCCACTGTTGTTTTCCCACATCAAAATAATCTAAAGGGGACATTATTAGAACTTTCTACTACACTGTATGTGTTTCCACACATTGGACTGGAATGATGGATGATCTTTTTTTTTTTTTTTTTTTTTTTTTCTGAATCACATGTGTGTTATCACTTGGTTGATAACCCTAACCCTAACCTAACACTAACCCTTTGCCTTTTATTCAAATAAACCTAATATGTCTCAATCCATATGGTATTTTCCAATATCGATTAATCTAATTTTGAAATTATTTTTAATGGTATAGGTTACTTTGATTCAATTCAATTAACAACTTGCCTCAGACAGATCAATATGGTTGGATTGTAGGAATAGAAATTGATTTGTTGAGTTGTTATTCATTCATTCATTTTCCAATCCGCTTCATCCCTTTCGGGGTCACGGGGTTGCCGGAGCCTAACCCGGCTACTCATGGGCGAAGGCAGGGTACACCCCTGGACTGGTCGCCAGTCTGTCGCAGGGGCCACAATCACACACCCATGCACACTCACATTCACACCTAGGGACAATTTAGAGTAACCAATTAACCTATGAAGCATGTTTTTGGACGGTGGGAGGAAGCCGGAGTACCCGGAGAAAACCCACGCATGCACGGGGAGAACATGCAAACTCCACACAGAAAGGTCCCCCAGGACTTGAACCGGGAACCTTCTTGCTGTGAGGCAGGAGCGCTAACCACTGCGCCACCGTGCAGCCTGAGTTGTTATTATACCTCTAATGATAAATGACAAATAAATGTAGACATTAGTTCAATTAGTTATGTTAAAGTCCCATTAGTTGTCACGCATGTAAGTTTGCGAATCCCCAAATTCAACCCCTTAATGCTGAGTGTCAAAAAGGAAGTCATTGGGTCCCATTTTTAGAGTCTTTGGTATGACTCGGCCAGGATTTGGACTAAAAAACAACCAACCAAAAACAAAAAAAAACAAAAAAACAAAACAAAACAGGGTATCACTTTTTATTAATAATCTTTGGAATAAGACAGCACATCAAAACGTGATTATCATCAACTCACGGTGAAAAAAGCCAGCTATATGCTTTTGAAGTAAATTGTGTGTATAATAGAAATGTAACAATCAATGCTCTCCTACTGATGAACTAGTAGAAAGTAATCCTTAGATTGTATGTAAATATTTTAGAGTCATTTTATAGTATACACACACAAAAAAACTTTTGATTTTTTTTTCTTTGCAAGTTAAAAAAATTCAATTCTTGAAATGACAAAATCATTTTGCGCCTTTATTTTGAAACGGGAAACACTTCGTTTTACTTCCTGTAAGTAACGCAAAGGAAAGACATAAACACACGTGGAGAATGAGGCGCTGAGGAATTCGACTCTAATTACTGTTTCACATTAGGTAGGATAAATGTTATGATATCACAGGAAAATGTAGTCTTGTGTAAAAAAAATAAAGTAAAGTAGTTTGTGCTCTGTGTCATTTTAAATGTCTAGAAACAAGCTAGCATCGCCGGTGTTACGGTTATGGTTAGCTTTCGTGGAATCGACATTAAACGTTTGTCAGAATGACGAATACGTAGTTTACCCTGAGAGTTAGGGATACTCGTAAGCCGGTAAGATAATGAATATACAGTGATGGTTTCTTTCCTCCTTATGTTTAAAGTCGTATCTAGTTTGTTTTGTCAAAAGTTAGCCGTCAAATACCAAGATGGTCATGTCAGTGAGTTACCTGCGATCTTAAATCGTGGATTTGTGTTTCAAATGCGACTCAGTTCACCTGGCTGGATTCATGTGATGCCTCTAACGCAAATCATGATGTTTTAAAGACCTGCAAACTGTGCTGTCTACTAAAAATGCATCAGGTGATGCTGTATTCGCTTATTATATCTGGATATCAAAATTGTACGGCTGTTTAACTCCTATATTGCTGGCCTATTTTGTTACACTGCTAATATTCGGTTGGAGTTGTAAGCTAGGGTGAGAGTGTAAAAAAGATGGATAATGGGAAGTGGGTTTGGGCTTACCCCGCATAAACAGTTCCTCCCACAACTAAGAGACAAATTTCTAATGAAGTCCTGCCGCTCTGCAGAAACTATGCTCTAGAAAACGAAACAGATTTTTGCCAAAAACAGCATAATCAAAATTCAAAGACCACTGGGGATGCTTTGAAAAGCGTGGGACTCGAAATTTAACTGAGTATTTGCTTAAATAACACACAGATTAACAATTTGCTTTTATGTTCTGCTGTTTTGTCAGGATCCTTTAAAACACAGAAAAGAAAATGGGAGATAAAGCAAAAAAGAAGAAGATTGTGGTGAGCAGCGATGATGAAGACTCTGATGTTGAGAAGAACTTTGCCCTCCTCACAAGCAGAGAAGGAGACAGAGGAGGGATTGAGGAGGGTGACCATAGTGCAGAGGAAAATGAGGAAGAAGACTCTGAAGACAGTGATGAAGAGGGTGGAGACGTGTTGGAATCAGAAAGTGGAGAAGAGGACGGTGGAGTCGATGAAGGTAGAATTAGTAAATCCTTCGAGGAGGACTTGATTGGCGAGGATGAAATTCCCACTGACAGTGATGAAGAGGATGATGAAGAGTGTGATGGGGGCGGCAGCAGTGAGATCCAGACAAAAGAAGACATCAGAAAAGGTGAGAAAATGTACTATTTTAACTTGAACCAAGAAAATATCAGAAAAATACATTTTTGTTTAATTTTTATGTTCTTTTCCTACGATAACAAACTGTTTCTCCAACTTTCCAAGAACGGAGCTGCTTTCTGCAGCTCAGTCTCATTGAGGAGCCCTTCAGAGTTTTTCCTATTCAAACGATGTCCTGACACCACACTTCACTACAACCTGTCGCTCACAGCATGCCCGTGGATAAAAATTGTGCATGAACATTTTCCATCTACGGGTTCACCGAGCGGTCTAGGACCATGATATTTTGTGCGGGTCACCCGTTTGCCCATTTTTCCTCTGCAGACAGCCCGTATCCAGTTGTGACTAAGGCTTGATGTGATCAAGAAGTACTCATAGCATGCAATGGTAGTACGTTGCAAAAATATTGAGAGAAATTGGTTCTGGTGTGTGATTGGACCTCACACACCAGAAAGCATCCAGAGCGGACGTTTTGTTTTTTTCTTTGTTGGTAATTAGAAAAACCAGCAGCTTTCTGTTCTTTATGGAAAACTTTCTGGGTGTTTTATACTCTGCTGCAGACAGGAACAAAACATCTGTGCTTGCAGGGCTGAAGCTCTGGTTCTTACATCTCTTTGAACATTCTCAAATTGTTTTGTATATATCATATTTGTAGCTGATCTTTGCATATTTCCTTTCTGCTGAATTGGTGTTTAAACAAAACCGAGCTCAATGTGGAGATTAAGAGCGAGGAGGAGAGTTATGGGCTAAACAGATAAAGCTGGAACCAAGACTTACTTCTGTGTTTCACACGGTTCATTATGGATTTCAATCAGCAAAAGTTGGTTTTGGTGCCATCTACTGATTTTTTTGTTTTACATTCATTACAAAATAAAAAAGGCTTTACATTTCTGTGTTTTTATTTAAACCTCACTAGTTTCAAGGCTGCAGCAAACAGGATCTCCTGACATGAATTTTTTTTGTCTACCTTTAAAACAAGCGCATTTTTTTTTTCTTTTTTGTTTTCCGAGATTCATTTTCAATTCAGTGCTTGGCGAATTTGTGAATTTGATTTTTATTTTTACTCTTTCCAACAAAAATCCTATCTGTAGTACTTATCTAAGAAGAAACCTCTATTTTGAAATAACTTAGAATGATACTGAAACAATAACGAAAATGAACAACATGAACAGATGGTGATCTGTCTGTTTTTCTCTGAGCTTTTATTGCTGACTGGAAGAAATTTGGTGGTTGCTGTTGTTTCAGTTGGCCACCAGATGTCACTGTTATTTCCTAAATTGAAACCTAAAAGTTAGAAATATTTTTCAATTCAGCCGGATTTAAATGTTCTTATCTTTAGAGAGTTCCTTCTGTCTAAAACTATGAATGTTCGCAGTAGAAAGGGAGATAGATATTCATTAGAAACTGTCTTCTTCTATGGTAGTCTGACATGCTATTGGATCTGCTCCAGTCAAATATAATATAATATGAGCTTATGATGCAGAAATATAAAAGTTTATGATTTTGTCAAAGCAGCAGTAGAGATGGAACATTTCAGTCTTTTGCTTTGCTCTTTGTGTTAATAAAGGCTTTAAATGAATGTTTTGGCCAACAGTTAATCACTCATAGACACCAAACTGAGTCAGATGTATTAATGCACTAATTAAACAGGGTGGCACTTTTAAATTCAGTTCATTACCGGTTAACAAAGTTGGAACTGTCAATAAAAATAAAATGAACAGGAAAAAAAATACAAGAAATGACACAAAAAATAATTGAAAGATTTAACGAACTGATATTGCATCATATGTAAACATCTATGCAAATCAGTCAACTGATTTTTTTTTTTCATAGCTTGAATTCGCTTTTTTAATGCTGCTGAAAACTGGTAAAAGATTATATTTCTCTATTTCTCAAACCATGAGAAAATAAAGCAATGAAAATAAACCAAATAAAATAGTTTTACATTATTCAGGTTTTTTTGATGAGGAACAGCAGTGAGGGGATTTTATAATATTTATTTGATGCCTTTAAAGTTTCTTTTTCCTCTCAACAAAGACCAAGTGAAGTCATCCTCGCACAATAAACCATCTCTGTTCTCCTCCCAGAACTGTCTACCATGTCCTTTGAGGAAATCTTGAAGCTTCAGAACAAAGTGGGAACCAAAGTTTACAACGAGGTGGTCTTCGAGAGCAGCAAGAGTCAGAGGAGCAGCAAGAAGAAGCGTCTTAACAAGAATAGGTGAAGGAGTTTCTCTGTTGCCATGGAGACCTGTTTGGGGTGAAGAGGCGTTTCAAGAACCAGCAGAACAAAAGGATTGTTTTTGATGTGAAATCTTTTGTGGACCGTTTCTGCTGATTGGTATTATTCTTTATGATGTGTTGGCTACAGCGAGTCCCTGTGATTTCAGGCCCATGGAGATCTCAGCCAAGAAGCCGGCACCATTCCTGCGACAGGTCGTCCCAATCAAAAAACCAGTAAGTCGGGAGAACTTTAGAGTTAACTTCATGTTCTTTACCAGTTTGAAGCAATGATGGTTTCTGCTTTAGGTGATCAGAGATCCTCGATTCGATGACCTATCAGGAGACTATAAACCAGAAATTTATGAGCAAACATACAAGTTCATCAATGACATCAAACAGAGAGAAAAGGAGGTGAGGGCGCCATCTGCTGGATGAACGTAAAAGAAGGGATCCTCTGCTGCTGGAGCACAAAGTGGAGTTTGAAGCTGTTTGTGTGCAGATCATCCAGAAGAAGCTGAAGAAGACAAAGAAGAACAACCAGAAGGAGAAGCTGCAGTTCCTGCTCAAGAGGCTGGTGAGTGTCTGTCCATTCTAGCACTGGTTAGCTGCTAGGTAGGACTGTGGATTGTTACTAAAGCGGTAATCCACAAATCAAACAATTCTTACCACTGAATGGTTGCTATATTTATGTCTTTTTACTGGATGTACAAGCATTAAATAATCTGTATTTAATCACAGATATTTATAATAGGAGATCAGAATCAACAAAACATAAAAACACAAATATTTAGAAATAAATGATATGTATCACTTAAACAATGTCAGATTTAACAGTTTTTCTGTCAACTTCCTGATTAACTCCAGAAGTAGTCTGAAACAACGTAATCAGATCGGGACAGCCCTAATCTTTACTCTATTTTATTATATTTATTAAGAACGCAAATCAACATTCTCAGATGTCATAAATAATCAGTGGCTCAAAAGATGAAACAAGTGACTTTTTTTAAATTACATTTTTAAATGTTATTATTTGACACAGCTTCATCATCAGTTATATATCCTCCTGAGAACCAACCCATTAGTTTATGTCCTCTGACATTTGTTTTTGGACTGCGTCATCTGACTCATTTAAAGTCATCTACTAAACCCTGATGTGCTTAAAGCAGGACGTCCTGGCCTTTCCATAAATGTATCATATATTTGGGTGGGATATGAGGCACTTTGAATCCTTTGAGAGACAAAATGGAAACTAAAGAGGCCATCTGAAGAGGGCTGGGAAAATCATTAAAGACTCCAGTCACCCAGCACACAGACTCTTTACCCTCCTGCCTTCTGGGAAGCGATACAGGAGCGCACGGACTAAAACCAACAGGTTCCTGAACAGCTTCTTCCCCACAGCTGTCAGACTCCTGAACTCTGTCTCCTGAACTCTGTCTCTTGAATCCAAACCATCAGATGCACTTCATACCTGTAACTAATTTAATACCTGTCAATCCTTATTGCACTACTATAAGGATAAAACACTTCTGTATATATTTTGATAACAACTGCACTACTGTAAATATTGTATAGATAACCATTTCACATACAACTATTATAATTTTAATACAAATATCTGACCATAGGCTGTATATACTATATATATATATAATTTATACTGTACTGCTAAAAAGAACTTCTGGATGGATGCAAACTGCATTTCGTTGCTCTGTACTGCAGGTGCAATGACAATAAAGTTGAATTCTAGTCTATTCTATTCTATAAGATATAAAACAAATTTTCATCCTGATATTTTTTGTGGAATTCTGTTCTGTGGATGAAAACAGAGGAACCAAAGGAAGACACTAAGTCCCTTCTTTTATATTTACATTTATTTATAAAAAGTAGGTTTATTTTTCATCAGTGAATGGATTAATAAACAAAACAGCATCAGATGATTTTTCACATACCTATAGGATAAAAGTCAAATCTTAGATAAGCAAAGCTCATAAAATGGATTAAAATGTGTACGATTGTTTAAAATTATGACAGATTTTGTTTAAAATCCAGTGCAGTTTGCCAAAAATTGATTTACTTTAGCAACAGTGTTGTAGTAAAAATCTAACTATTGGACAGTTTAGCAGATTTCAGAATTATTGAATGGACCAAATGATGGTCAAACGGTGTTACTGAAGTTCCTTTTCTTTAAAGACCCACTCCAAAAGAATTTTTAACATGTTTATGTAGCATTTTTCTGATGATAGAGGACATATGTAAAGAAAATTAAGTTTAAAATTGTATTCCTGAGTATTTATTTAAAGGAATCCTTTTGAATCAGGAACAGACAAAAAATGCAGTTTAAAAAAAGAAAACTTATATAAGCCAACCGGAGAGTGTGTAAACACATGGGTGATGGGAAGTGGAGGTGGGGTTTCTCTAAAAAGTCCCGGCCACAACTCTGAGGAGAATTTTTAATGAAGTCCTGTTGCTCTGCAGAAACTATGTCCTAGAAAGTGATACACGTTTTTGAATTCATGATTAAAAGACCACTGGAACACTTTGAAAATAGATCAAAAAATGATCGGAGAGGGACTTTAAGTCCCTTCAAACTTTGCTCCCAATAAGAATTTAAAAAAGAGATCAGTTATTTAAAATTGAATAAATCGATCTATAAATGCAGATTTTATAAACCGTCACCCTTTAAATCCTTAATGCTTTGGGTATTTGCTACTAGAATAAAGGTAAAATTTACAGCTCTATGAATTTCTATTTGGTTGTTTTCGTTTTCACTTTCTTTTTTTTGTGTGTTTTGATTGCTTCAAATAAACACATTTTAATCATCTTAATAGTATTATTGTAATGTGTCCTTTGTGGCTTTCCGTAGGAGAACCAGGAGCGAGCGAGACAGAACCGAGAGAAGCAGAGAGAGAGGGAGCTGCAGTTCAAGAGGGAGCAGAGAGCGCGAGCCGACCAGGGAGCTCGTCCGTTCTTCCTCAAGAAATGTAAGAATTTCTATCCTGCCAAACCTCTGAGTGTTTGGACACTTTAGTAGGTTTTGTATTTTTATGGATCAATAAAGTTGTGTTTTAATTCTAATTGTGCAAACGTGCACAGAAACATACATTCATGAAAAAACCTATTGCTGAAAAGTAGATTTTTGATTCATTTGTTGTCTGAACATGATTAGAAATATTTGACACAGACGGAAATCTTCAAATTTTACATTTTTGATGTGGGATTTATCAGATCATGTTCTAGTGAAGTTGAGTAGGAGTTGAAACCACTAAATGTGACTCTCGGGTCTTCTATTATCCTCAGCGGACAAGAAGAAACTTGAGCTGGCAGAAAAATACCAGGATTTAAAGAAAAGCGGCAAACTTGAGAAGTTTTTGAGCAAGAAGAGGAAAAGAAATGCTGGGAAAGACCGCCGAAAGCTGCCCAAAGAGCTGCAGGGCAAGAAGGCTTCCTGAAGCCCCCGCTCACCAAAAACTGAACGGAGGTAAAAGAGCATCTTCAACACCTCGGCCTGCTGGTGGAGCTGTTGGACTGGGTTTATATCTCAGCTGGAGTTTACACTTCTAAGCATCACTCTTTTTCTTTCTCAGTAAACCAGAATTTTGCTTAAGAATCTTAATATTTGAAATGTTCAAAATCATATTTTTCAAACAAATTTTAAATCTAAGACACATAAAGCAAAAAAGTGCAAAAGTTGTAAATATTAGACATGGATTTTTGATCAGTTTATTGTTTTACTATTTACATTGTTGTTGATGTTTTTGCACAAACGTATACAACCAATACATCTATGTGACAATAAACAGTTTCAGTGATGAAAAATGTCTTTGCATTACTTATGTTTGTACTTGCTTCTAAAATGTAAAACAGGAAGCAAAGAAAGAAAGTTGATGAACGAGTTAGAGCCCGATTGTAGTAACATAAACACAAATGTATGCATGACAAATGTAGTTAAATAAACGAAACTAGCAAAAATGTTAAATTTATCACTAAATTATAACAGTGTATCAGTTTTGGAGATTTAAATCTATATTTATCTGGATTTAGTTTTTTTAATGGTAGAAGAGATCAGGAAATGCGCTAAAGCATTTAGAAAATTAATGAAAAGAATGGATTGTTGATTATAAATAAGAGTCATTCTAAGGAAATGGCACAGTTTGAGTCCCTCTCCTTTTGTAATTTGCATGTAATGTACGTTTAAAGTTCTGTTTGTGAATCACATAAATGATTTATGTCATCTTGGTGCTCATTGCATCTTGAATATGCTGCTGATTTTCAAATGCTTGTTGTCATGTCCCCAAACTAATAATAGTTTTATGATTAAGATGGAGCATATCCAGCATCACTTCAGGTTAATTAACTGCTGGTTGAAACGAGGGCCAAATGTCATCATCCAATCAGTGATGTCCCATATTCACTCTTCGAGTTTTTTTTTTTATTTTGTTTTGTTTTTGAACGTTTTCTTTCATTTCTGGGAATTACTTTTGTTTCATTTTTATTTAGTTTCATTTTTTGGAATTTAGTTTTTAATGATTTCTAAAATGTAATGCTTATTATTTGTTTTGGTCATTAAAATCTTGAATATCTTTTTGCTTTGAGAGATTTGTTGATGTGTTTTTCACTTCAGGGCCACCGTACCTGAATGAATGACAACCTTCATCAACTAAAAAGCAGTAGAAAATCTGTTAATATTTTACAGCAAAACACATTTTTCCAAGTGGTTACAGGTGACTAATTCAACATTGCAAGATGCCATGAGCACCAAGACAACATATATCAATCATGTGATTCACAATCAGAACTTTAGAAGTGACTACAATAACCTGAAAATGAATAGAAAAATGAAACTAGATGCAAAATAAAGTGGAAAATGATTATATTTTGCGAGCATTGCCCAGTTTTTTCAATATCCTGAAGTTTTATTTTATGTGAATTCAAAGAAAATAAACTAAAAGTCTGTAAAATAAAAATAAATCATGATGGAACCTAGTGAGAATGGAGGATAAACTTTGTATTGTAAAAACTTGCTGCATTTGAATTTACTGCCACAAAACACCCATGCTCTTTTTCTCTCTGCCATGTAAGGTCCCTAAAGTCAATTAGCAGTATCGAAGAAGAACATGGGGGCAAATACTTCTCTCCACGCTGGCTGAATCCCGTTCTACTGCTCTTTGACAGGTGGCATTCATCCCATCAGAGTGCAGCTTGCCCCAAAGCCCCTGCAGCACAAAAACCCACGACAGAGCTGGGGCCCTTAAACAAAAGGAGCATGGGGTGAGGGGGTGGATGCAATAATACAGGCCTTATATTCATGAGCTAATACACCCTCTGTAGCCCCACATCACCCGCCACTCCCCAAACCTTCCATCAGCCTCCAGATTTTCTTTATTGTGGTTGCTGTTGTAGAAGTTTAACAAGAGTTGATTTCTGTGTGGGGTGTGTGTGTGAATTCAGGTTTGTGTGCAGCTAGCCATTTTAGAAAAAAAACAGCAGTCATTTTTGATCAGAATTTGATCAAAAAACATCAATTTCTGAGAAGAAAAGGTTTATCATCTAAAAACTGTGTCGCCGTCATATTTCTCGGCCATGCTGCGGCTCCTCACATCTTCCATGCATCCTTCCCTCATCGCAGGCACTTATGCAATAATAGGGTTTGTGGTGAGAAGCAGGTCAAGCCATAAAAACTTCAACGCTGAGCAGCACCAATGTTTGACCAGATCAGAACGAGATTTCATTTACACTGGAGTGGCTGAATTGAAGTTAAGTCGGTTTTATTGGTTTGTAAAACTCTCCAAGGTCTTGGTCAAGCCCCCCAGAATCCTCTGGTCTTCTGGAAGAGGCCTTTTAATTTAATCTAAAATAATAACCTAAACATTTTGCTTTGTTCCTGTTTGTCTGAAGACCCGAGGCCTGACCTACACGCTTTAATTGTACTTTAAATTAATCTATTACTGATTTTTTTCTTTCTGTTTTACTGATTAGGAAACCAATCTTTAGTCTGATCGGTAGTTATTTTTTAACTATAACTTTAACTGGTAATGTTTTGAAGCCTGGCTTATTTGTGGTAGTTCACTCTTTTTTTTTTTCTTTTTTTAATATTTCTATTCTTTTGAAACACTGACTGGATTTGTGTCTAAAATCTGTTTTATTGATTCAAAACTGTATTGAGAAGGGATGTTTAATAACAGTTTGATTTATATCATAATTTGTGTTTCCCATCCAATTCCTGAGCAGTATTGGTTTATTTTGAACGATCCGATTGGATCTGATTTACTGACTAGGTCAGGTCAGGACATCTTTAGCCAAAACTTCAACCAGTGTGACTCAGAAATAAATACCTGGTACTGAACATTACAGGTGGAGTTTTCCAGATTCCTTGTATTTATTGCAAAATAATCAAGTGGACTGTAGGAATAGAAATAGATTCATTGATAATTCGATTTATAGTTAGACTCTCAGTAATGACACTAGTGGATTCATTGTTACAAGTGTATAATAAGGTCTAATTATGACTCATTTTATGATAAAGTGTGAACAAAATGAAAATATGATCTTAGTACAAGTTTGCCCATCTTAGTATATCACCATAAAGTCTAAAACCAGCACTTATTTTTAGAACATAAACCTATAATTTAGTTTCCAAAAATAATGACAATGACAGCCTAACTATTCAACATTTATTAAACTTAAAAAAAACCTTCTGAATATTTAAGCAAATAATGCAGTAATTAGTGTAGTTGGTAAAAACAGAAAGTGTTGGCGCAGAAGTTAGTCTTCGGCTAATTTCCCAGGAGCCCTTTGTTTACACCCCGCTGGCTTATTGCACCTCACAAGCCCAAGCTAACATTAGTGTAGCAAAAAAGGAAAAAATTAAATGGCGAGCAATATCGAGCTATCCAGCCGTAGAGTTTTTATCTAGATGGCAGGTCAGACAAGGAAAATTAAGACATAGTTTGTCTGCAAGTGAATGCATCATAATTGCAGCAGAGCAGGGAGACTTTGGCCCGCCCATGGCAGTTACTGCGTCACATCCAGAGTTTTTTCAAACGGCAGGTTTTCATCTGCTCTAGATCCATGATTTGAATTAAGAAATACTCAGAAACGCAGTTTACATTATTTTATGCATTTCTTCCATCATCAGAAACCTGCTACAAGAACATGTTAAAAACACCATTTTCATTGGAGTGGGTCTCCAGCAGCTGAAGGAGCTAAATGGAACAACTGGTGAATTGCAACCTAGGAGGCGTAATTTGCTCGTTTCATTGCTTATTAAACAAAATAAACTCCACTCTAGTCCACTCTTTCCTCAGCCTTCTGTTTCCTCATGGAAAGGTTTCTGTTTGAGAGAATGAGGTGAAGTATTATTAAAATGGAATTTTCAGGCACAAACTTTTCTCCTGGGTTAGGCTGTGAGACTTCACACAGGATGTGTCACTAAGGGAGCCTGGAATCAAGAACCTCATTGTTCTTGCCTTAATGAACTTTGACAGGCGGCCCTCCCACTCCTGTTCCTCCCCAGGTGAACAAAACCTCCACGGTTTTCCTTGTCAGCTTCAAACCCAAATCTCTGTTCTCATTCCGATTCATGGCTGCTTTAGTTGGCTATTGTTCCCTTCAAAACCCTGAATACTTAGAAAATAGCCCATTGCGGCACGGTAAATCGAATGTGAAGAAAAGCTCTCGGAGTAGTAGGGATGGCCTCCATACAACTTATGTTTTGGAAACCATCTGTTGGCTCGAGCCCCTGCCTACAATATGAAAGGGATAATTGAGTGTTATGTAGAGTGGAGAATAGATCCCTCTGCTGCTAATTTGTATTCTTTAGAAAGAACCAGGGGTTTCACACCACATCTGCCCCTCAGCTCTTTTCTGCTCCATTCACACCACCATCAGTTACCACACTCAATTAAGCCCTCATAATCCTTTTACCGACATATACAAGAGCTTCATCCAGCACCACGCCTGCCATGAAGAAGGAGCAATAAATGAAACTTTAGTGACTGTTTTGCTTTGGAAGATGGAGAGGAAACAATGCAGAGAGACGACAGTGAGAGTCCTTCAACACTTTGGAAGAAAAGCGGATGGCTAAACAGCTGAATCTAACTGCAGCTGGGAGTGAGCACGAGCTCCTCATTGTCTTTGTCAGACATTGTTCTTGAAATAATGAACTGGCTTTTCATGAGAGTGCAAGGATTATGGAGAGGAATGAATGAAGTGGCAGTCGGTCCGGCACATGCAGCAGGAGAAGATCTGCATGAACTGTGAACTGTGAAAACACGCCGGATGAAGAAAAGATGTTGGTTCAGAGCACTTATTTCTAAATGAGCATGAAGAAATGGAAGAGGTTTGATGTTTGACCAATAACTGCCTTAAAGGAAAAAATCTGTCTTTTAGTTTTCTATCAGTCATCAAACCAAAGTCCTCTGTGCAACTTTCATTAAATTAAATCAGTCAAATTATCCGACCAGCTGAAGCAACAAATCAAATTTCGGTTTGATAAAATGACGCCAAAGAGCAGAATGTGCAGAAAAATCACAATTGGAGCTTTGTAAATGTATCACATCGTATTTATTAATAGAAAAAATAAATAAATCAAGTTGCATAAGGCCCGAGGAGGATTAGTTCATCCAGAAACAAACTAAAACTCCTAAGGCCTTAGTTCCATTTGCCCTTACGGGTGGATACAGGCTGCAGGTGACAGGTCGTAGTGAACATTTATACAACACGTAGGTGAGTCAATAGTACGTTCCAAATGTATAATGTCCCTTGAGGAGGCTGTACAAATCTTAAAGGGAACTTATTGGAACTCCAATAATCTCAATTTCATGTGCAGTTTCATGGTTAGATCCTTGGTTTTTATTTAGCTTTGATCCATCCCCCAATGACTTTAACAGCAAATAAAAAGTTTAAAACAGATTTCTGAAGCCTAATTTAAACATTTGAAAGCCGTGTGAAGGAAAGGCCCATGTCTTCTTGTGAGAGTGGATACGTTGTTTGTATGTTGAATCAGCAAAAGGCTGGACACGCATAAACTCAGCACTCTGGGAAAAGGCTTTAACAATGTATTAAAGCACTATAATTGTTTTTATGGAGCTCCTCTTGTAGCCATAATTGTTCATAACTCTATAAACGCTGGAGAAACAGTGGAGACCGTTCATTAGAGGACAAAACGGCATGTAAAACAAGGCGAGAATCTGTTAGAAAGACTTCAATAAGAAAAGTGAAGAATGGAAAACACATGTTGCTACAAAGAAAAAACACTTTTCTCAGCATTCAGTTGCTGTGTTTGTCTGTTAGGGCAACCATTTGTCCAACATTTTTAAACCCAGTAATCTTTACTCATTTTGCAAATAATCCCACACTGCAAATTAATCCAGGGATTCCCATAGACTTCTATGGAGTCATTCTATTCGTCAGGAAAACTATTCTTGCTCTGATACCTTTGTTTTAACGTGTTCTTGATAATCCTCTTTTCTTTTTCTTCTAATCCATCATTTTTTCACAAAAGTGACACAAGAGTGAAACAGTGCTTCCTAATCTAGGACATAAAATATTTGCAAACATTTCATGATGCTTTGGAGTTATAGTCCCTCTTTGATCATCCTCTGATCCTTTTCCAAAGTGGTCTTTTAATTACAACTGTGCTGTTTTTCTAAATACTTGTGTCGTTTTTCTCGAACATAGTTACTGCACAGCAGCAGGAGTTGATTGGAAATTTGCTTCTGAGTTTTGGATGGAACTTCTAGCATAGAGTGAGCCTGCTTCTGTTCCCATGATCAATTTGTTTACACTCTCTCCTGCTATCTTACAGCCCCTTATAGTCTCAACCTAACATTACTGGTGCAACAGAAATGGCGAGCAATATTGGATGTATCCGTCTGTAAAGTTTTGTTTCCCAGATTCGAGCTCAGATGAGAAAAACAAAGACGTTCATGGATCTATTTGTCTAAAAGTGGATGCATCAGAATGGAGCGGAGAAGGGAGACTTTGCCCCGCCCAGCGTATTTTCTACGTCACAAATAAATTATTTTTCAAATGAAATAAAAAAAATACTCAGAAACACAATTTTGAGCTCAATTTCCTTTATATACAGTAAGTGTCATCAGAAAAAGGCCACAAGAACGTTTAAAAAAAACTCCAAAAACACAATTTTCATCGGAGTGGGTCTGTTTCAGTAACAGTACAGTTCATTTTTGTCCTTAAAAAAGCACATTTTATTTCTGCTATTTTGAACAAATGTGGTAGTAATATAGTGGGGCGTTACTTGCACACTTTTCATTGTGTGCTTGCTAGTGTTATTTAACGTTGCCATAGTAACCAATAAGTTTTTTTTGGGGGGGGGGCTTCAGAGAGGAAGTTCTATAGATTCTGTATGGGTTTGGCATATGCGTGCTTTCATTATGTTTTTAATAAATGTGTATATTACATTGTGAAAGGCACACCCATCCCTCATAAAAGAAAATTATAGCTGCTTTACAAGTGACTATTATGGGATTTAGCTGCTGGTCACTCAGCCCAGTTGATCAAATGTTGAGTTCAAGCTGCTTTTCTGAGAACAGTAAAGCTAAAAACAGTCACATAACTGGACTCAAGTTCTGAGTAGAAGCCTTCACTCACCACTGTTATACACATGATATACAGCACAGATGACATTGCACTCCTCTCATGCCATCATACAGTGCAAACAGCCAATTTATATTAAAAAGAAATAAACAAAAACCACAAACAATATCTACAAAACAATTTACATCACGAATTCCTCCTTCATAATGGCAGCCACTCAATTGTTAGTTGTATTTTATAGTTCTTGTGTATGGTGTAACTTATAGTTGTATGGACCCATGGAGTTGAAAGAAAATCAATCACAGTGGAAAAATCAACTCCTCAAACACTCCTCATGAGTGAAAATATCTGCCAGTAGAACTAGAAGAAATTGTCCTGATAAGATTTTCTAAAATAAGTTGTGATGTCCTGCCATTTTAAGACAAAATTAAAATTTAAAGTTAGCAATAAACTATCAAATTCAAATGTACTGCTTTTGTAATTAGAAATATTATACCTTAAAGGACACCCTCGGCAGGAGATCAATGATCGACTTTGTTGTCGTTTCAGGCGATCTTCGGCCGTGTGTCTTGGACACTCGGGTAAAGAGAGGGGCAGAGCTGTCCACTGATCACTACCTGGTGGTGAGTTGGATTCGTTGGCGGGGAAGGAGGCCGGAAAGACTTCGCAGACCCAAACATACTGTGAGGGTCTGCTGGGAACGTCTGGCTGAGCCCTCCGTCAGGGAAGTCTTTAACTCCCACATCCGGGAGAGCTTCAAACAGGTACCGAGGGAGGCTGGTGACATTGAGTCTGAATGGACCATGTTCTCCACCTCCATTGTCTCTGCTGCTGTTCGGAGCTGTGGTCGCAAGGTCTCTGGTGCCTGTCGTGGCGGCAACCCCCGAACCCGTTAGTGGACACTGGAAGTAAGGGACGCCGTCAAGCTGATGAAGGAGTCCTATCAGGTCTGGCTGACTTGTGGGACTCCAGAGGCAGCTGACAGGTATCGGCAGTCTAAGCGAGCTGCGGCTCAGGCTGTAGTAGAGGCAAAAACTCGGTCCTGAGAGGAGTTCGGTGAGGCCATGGAGAAGGACTATCGGTTGGCAAACCGTCCGGCGCCTCAGGAGGGGGAAACAGTTTTCTGCAGGCACAGTTTTCAGTACAGGTGGGAAGCTGTTGACTTCTACTGGGGACATTGTCGGGCGGTGGAAGGAATACTTTGAGGATCTCCTCAATCCTGCTGACACGCCTTCTCTTGAGGAAGCAGAGGCTGAGAGCCTTGGGGTCGGGCTGTCCATTACCCAAGCTGGCAAGGCAGCGGGAGTGGATGAAGTCCGCCCTGAGTACCTCAAGTCTCTGGATGCTGTGGGAGTGTCTTGGTTAACACGTCTCTGCAGCATCGCGTGGCAGTCGGGAACAGTACCACTGGACTGACAGACAGGGGTGGTGGTTCCCCTTTTCAAGAAGGGGGACCAGAGGGTGTGCTCCAACTACCGGGGAATCACACTCCTCAGCCTCCCTGGGAAAGTCTATGCCAGGGTACTGGAGAGGAGAGTCCGGCCAATAGTCGAACCTCAGATCGAAGAACAACAATGCGGTTTCTGTCCTGGTCATGGAACTGTGGATCAGCTCTACACCCTGTCTAGGGTGCTAGAGGGTTCATGGGAGTTCGCTCATCCTGTCCATATGTGTTTTGTGGATTTGGAGAAGGCGTTCGACCGTGTGCCCCGTGGTGTCCTGTGGAGGGTACTTTGGGAGTATGGGGTCCGGGGGGCCTTACTCAGGGCTGTCCGGTCTCTGTATGACCAGAGCAGGAGCTTGGTCCGCATAGCTGGCACTAAGTCAGACCTGTTCCCGGTGCATGTTGGACTCCGGCAGGGCTGCCCTTTGTCACCGGCTCTGTTCATAGTCTTTATGGACAGAATTTCTAGGTGCAGCCAGGGTCCGGAGGGGGTCTGGTTTGGGAACCACAGGATTTCCTCTCTGCTCTTTGCAGATGATGTTGTCCTGTTGGCTTCATCGAGCCAGGACCTCCAGCATGCATTGGAACGGTTTGGAGTCAAGTGTGAAGCGACAGGGATGAGGATCAGCACCGCTAAGTCTGAGGCCATGGTTCTCGACCGGAGAAAGGTGGTTTGCCCTCTGTGGGTGGGTGGAGTGCTCCTTCCCCAAGTGGAGGAGTTTAAGTATCTTGGGGTCTTGTTCACGAGTGAGGGAAGATCGGAGCGTGAGATCGACAGGCGGATTGGTGCTGCGTCCACCGTCATGCGGTCGCTGTACCGGTCCGTCGTGATGAAGAGAGAGCTAAGCCAGAAAGCAAGGCTCTCAATTTACCGGTCGATCTACGCCCCAATACTCACCTATGGTCGTGAGCTCTGGGTCATGACCGATAGAACGAGGTCCCGGATCCAAGCGGCTGAAATGAGCTTCCTCAGTAGGGTGGCTGGGCGCTCACTCAGAGATAGGGTGAGAAGCTCAGTCACCCGGGAGGAGCTCGGAGTTGAGCCGCTTCTCCTCCACATCGAGAGGAGCCAGTTGAGGTGGCTCGGGCATTTGGTTCGGATGCCCCCTGGACGCCTCCCTAGGGAGGTGTTCCGGGCATGTCCCACTGGGAGGAGGCCCCGGGGAAGACCCAGGACACGCTGGAGAGACTACGTCTCTAGACTGGCCTGGGAACGACTCGGGGTCCCCCCAGAGGAGCTGGAGGAAGTGGCCGGGGAGCGGGAAGTCTGGGCATCTTTACTGAGACTACTGCCCCCGCGACCCGGTCCCGGATAAGCGGAAGAAAATGGATGGATGGATGGATACCTTAAAGGGGCTATACCATGAAAAAACAACTTTTTGAGCTTTTAAGTGTATTATACTGTTCATTCTTCGTATTAACCTCAAAGCGGTATTTGATTCGTTCACGCATTTCTGACTAACCTTCTAAAAACCTGTGCTCGCTGCAGCAGCCCCTCCCCTACTCACAAAAAGAAAGCTTGTTCTCACGAGCTGATGTCATAGACAGAGGACCGCCCCTTTCAGGAAGAGTCTGCGCTGCAAGCACCGCCCCCAGGCTATCAGGGATCGAGTCGTTTCACTTCCGGGTATGAAAAGAATCTACAAAAATAACTCATATTTCATGAATAATTTGTTTTTTAGTGTTACAAAGCTAATATTGTAATGAACACGATGGGGCGTGTGGATCCATGTGCAACTGAATTTAATTTAGTGGTAGCACAGAGAGGACAAGGCAGAATCGTGGTCAGGAAAATGAGCCAGGATCAAAACACAGGGACGGGGAGAGAGTCAACTAAACAGGCGAAGTTCAGAAAACCACAGGCAGACAAACTAAGAGACCCGCTTAGACTGACCGTATGAGAATCACAGTTCAAGTCTACACATTGAGAGCAGCAGGCATATAGGCAGTAAGGTGATGAGATGCAGAACAGCTGGTTAAGACAGGAACTGGTGAACAGATGCATGCTGGACGATGGAGTTCCACAGGATGACAGAGAGTTAGTTAGAACTCAAACGAGGGCTCCCTCTGGTGGTCGGAGGAGGACAAGACTGGCTGGGCCCTGAGAAATATATGATTATATATATGGATATAGTTTACTCTTAAAGGCTCAAGAATATAATGGTATGGCCCCTTTAAAATAAATATGATAATGGAAAATGTTTTATTTATATTTGAACACTTTTCTCATCCTATTTTCAGCTCTACAACCACCCAACTATCCTTATTTCTAGACCACAATTATCTTAAAGTAAGATTAAAATAAGACATTTTAGGATAAATTTGTCCTAAATTCAATTTGTCTTCTTGAAACCCTATTTATACTGGTTACTAGTTCATTAGTTTTGTTTTATATCAAGTTTAGTAAAATATTTTAACTAAAAACTGGACAAAAACACTCAGTGAGATTTTGTGTTTTTGCTGTGCCTGTTTTCAAAGTTAAGACAAAACTGAACGATCTTTAAAGAAATTACGTTTACACTTATTTTATTTTGTTTTATTTTATTCTGCCCTGCAGCAGTCCTGGACTAAAGGATCAGACTGTTTCTGTCCCCCCAGATAAATAAATAAATAAATTAAAAGAAAGATGACATCACAACAGGAGAAATCATCCAAAAAAATGAACCACGCCAAAATCTCTTGTAGGGCTCAAAAAGAATTATAATCCACTAATGAAACCAAAACATACGTGTTAGGGAACACGTGTAAGGAATACCCAAAGCCAGCAATTATTATGGGATGGCCAAATGAGCTACAACTTGGCAGCCATTTAAAAAATGTGGCAATTTTCACATTTTACCCTAATATGGGAAAAGACAACTTTTGTTTTGAACGATCGTCAGAAAATATCACTCACACGCCGCAGGTTAAGTCTACAATCACAACCAAATTTGACCTTTGACCTCTGGAAGAGGCCACCATCTGAAATTTTCAAAAGAGTCCACTTTAATACCGACTGCAAATTTAAACACAAATTCCTGGCTCAAGCTGAATGAAACGATATGACATGACTATATCAAGATTGTGGGCGTGGTTAACAAAAAACCTCAGTTGCCAAGAAAATCCAAAAATTTACTTTTTTTGATTCCTTCAAAAATAATAAATAGACCTGTTCGTCACATCCAGACGAGCAAAAAATAAAATGGTTGCTATGGAGAGGAAACTAACTGAAATGTCACCATTTTAAAAAAAATGCTCATTTTAATCAATTTGTCACATGCTGCTCTGACCAGAGTGGCAGGGGCAGAAGAGGAGAAGAGAGTGTGAGGAGGGGGACAAGCTGCTCAGTCAGTGAGGTCAAAGGGGAACGGCAAGCCTGCAAGCTATACAACGCTGCTCATGGTTTTAAAAACAAAACATTAATTCAGCAGATTCTGTAAAACTGAGTACTTTGATGAAAAGTGACTTTAAACTGATAGTTTCCTCTTGGCAGCATCCTCATGTCCTGACTTCCTTCCTTTCACAGCTGAGTCACACGCTCTTTAGGAAAATCCTCTCCAGGGACTCCAAAGTGAGACACACGTTTGTTTTGTTGGCTTTTTTAAAAATGATGTCATGAAAATAAAAGGCGGGAACTCTGAGTTATGAGTTCAGAGAAGAGTCGACTCTTTCCCCAGTTCATTAAACACACTGTAAACCCTTCAAGTGCAGAAACAAACTGGCCCAAACACGGATCCTTCTGCTGGAGCGCTTCCTCCGAGTTTCCTTACACAGCTGCGATGTTTAGGATGATTGGTTCCAGTGGGACTGGACCTCGTCACATGTGGCTGTGTTTGTGCCACACTTACTGATGGAGACCGCTTTCATGCTATTGTGCCACACAGACCATGGGAGTTTTTCCAAACAGAAAAGACACAAATCATCCCCTCGACCGTCATCTGTGCGGAAACTTCCAGTACCTAGCAAAGTTCTTCACTCCAATAGGAGAGCCACTCTTACTGGAAATCGGGTGTGTCTTTGTTACTTGTAAAGTGAGTGCTCTGTTTTGTCAGTATTTATTATATGAAGGATTGCTAAACATTTACAGAGTCATGGGAAAGCCTGGCTTTCTCTGTCTTCTCTGTCATAAATTTAGTTCTTAATAAAGCTGAAGTTCTGTGGAGCTCAGAGGTTTCCCAGACATTTGACCTGAAAACATTTATGTTCATCACAAGGCGGTCCAATCTCCGTTCTGATGGTTTCCAGCTCTCTCTGTCCTTTGCCAAGGATTGGCTTCAGGTGTTTTTTAGACATGCAAATCTGTTATTGTCAGATTCCTTCATGGTATAAATAAAAACTAAATTAAACAACCAAATATCCATGTCCACCTGATTTAACGTAACTTTTTTTGACCTTGGTAACAAACTGCCCCTACGGGCATCCCATGGGCACTTCCGTATCATGTACACACCCTGTATGTGTAGCATTTCCACACGGTCAATAAGGTATGTTTTTTTTGAGTCGTAATTCAAAGTGATATGCAATTCTCATTTGAGAATTTGATCAGGCAATTTGAAATTACATGTTTTGATTTACAATTTAATGTGCAAGTCAAGCTTTTAATATGAAAATACATTTAGCCATTTAGAATTCAATATTAAAATTTACATTTCCATATGACAATTTAAAAAATAAAATGTTGAAATATATTTTTACAATAAAATATAAAAATTCTCGCATCCTACGAATCAAAAAAATATCCATCTTAAGGAGCCAGTACTTCAACCTTTTTAATGGGTGGGTGTAAGGACACCATATGACAACATCCCTCGCATGTCTTAAGAGTGGGTTACTTCCATTATCTTTATGAATACTTCATGGTACACTTTCCACATGCACAATAATGGTACGTTCCATTCCATCCACATTCATGACGTTCCTTGAGGTGGCCGTACAAGCCTTAAGGGAACTTTGAGACACACCTGTGCTCCCTTTAAGATGCAGCTGCCCCTCTGTACGAGCCTGTACAGCCCAAACAACCAAACACCTGAAGCACCTGTACAGGAGCACCTGACTAAGGCTTTTCTTTAAAAAACTCGCTCCTCAAAACTATTAATCAGAGTTTTTTTAACTAATTATTGCCCATGTTACTTTTTTGAAAATATAATTTTTTAAAGCAGTTTTTTAACCATGGACCTGTAGTGGACACGCTCACTATGCCGGTTCCCGGAAGGAGCTCGCAGCCAGACATAGAGCCGCTGCTGGATGGGAAAGCAGTCTGCTCAGGCCTCCTGAACATTATGATTTTTTCTTATTGTCATTGAGACAATAAAAAAAGGTCCCCTCATTTTATTCTTGTTTTAATTTTTGCCATCTCATGTTAATGCGCAACAATAAGCATTTGAACTCGGTCAGAGACGGAAACACAGCAGAAGCGGCCATCAATCAGACACAGCAGCAGGAGGGAAACACACTGGAGCTAAAGGGAGACTAAATGTTCTTATGAACCCAAACATGGAGACGTGATCACTGATGTTTTATAGAGCTCTTCGAAATAATAAATAAACCTGATCTCTAAACATCATCTGTGCATTATAAATGAGATAAACAGATGGAGCTCGTGTAGCAATCAGGCTACAAACATTAGCTGCTAGCTTCATGTAGCAATCAGGCTACAAACATTAGCTGTTAATTTCATGTTGCAATCAGGCTACCAACATTAGCTGCTAGCTTCATGTAGCAATCAGGCTACAAAAATTAGCTGTTAGCTTCATGTAGCAATCAGGCTACAAACATTAGCTGTTCGATCCATGTAGCAATCAGGCTACAAACATTAGCTGTTAGCTCCATGTAGCAATCAGGCTACAAACATTAGCTGTTAGCT